>VWYI01011161.1:51408-121277 GCA_013399455.1 Anthoscopus minutus | reverse complement strand
AAACAAAACGAAATAAAATTTAATAATAAATAAATAAAAATTAATAAAAAATAAATAAAAATGAATGAAAATAAACACAAAACCAAATAAAATACATTTTTAAAATGATAAAAATTAACAAATTAAAAAAAAAAAGAAATAAAGAACCGACTTCCCTGCTCGAAGACACCGGATCCCCGGCAGTCCGCAGCATCACCCCGCCCCTCCCGCGGCTCTGTGTTGCAGGTACACCTCCTCGCTGCGCTACGACTCGGAGAAGCATTTCATCGCCGACGTGTACCTGCCCGTGGGGCTGAGCGTGGCCTCGTGCAGCCAGACCATCGTCTGCGTGCCCGACTGCTCGTGGCGCAGCTACCGCGCCGAGCTGCGCCTGGAGCCGCGGCCCCGGCCCCGCCGCTTCACCAGCACCACCATCATCTACCCCAAGCACGCCAAGACTGTCTACACCACCACGCTGGACTACAACTGCCGCAAGGCCGCCCGCAGGTTCCTGTCCAGCGTGGAGCTGGAGACCTCGGAGTGCCTCGGCAGCGAGTGCTGACCGCGGCCGCTCGCCGCCCTCCCGAGCTCCGCTGGCTCCGGGCCGGGCGCTGACCCTCGCTGCCAGCGCTTCGCTCCTGCTCCCCAGCGGCTCCCGGCGTGGGTTTCTGGGGGAACATAACTTAGTAAGGGATTTGGCTCTTGGCCTCCAAAAGCTGTGAGTTCTCTCGTCTTCCCCGCAGTAATGGCTTTCCCAGGGGTGAGGTTGACAGGTGGGGTGGGGCGTGGCGGGTGGAGATCCATTGGATGTGCAGAATGTAAGTTCAGGCGGTTCTCTTGCAGAGAACCCTCCAGGTGGTTTGGTCAGGCATAGAGCTGTCAACAGTTTCAGTTCAGGTCGTGTTTCCTCTGGAAGAGCCATCCCCTGGAAACTGCTGGAAAAGGCTAACAGAGAAAAACCCCAGAATCCTGCATTTAACACGTACCCAAATGTTAACATATGGCGTTCACGTCCTGTGTGAAGGCGTAAATTGGGAAGGAGAGGGGTTCTGGGCAGAGCAGGAGGCGAGCTGCTTCTGCAGCTCCAGGCAGCAGAGGCAGGGTGGTGAGATTCCAGTTCTGGGTGACGAGGAGCCTGTGTTCTGTGTGACACACGAGCGTTTCTGTGCCTGCAGCAGGGCTTGCAGCTGGGAGCACCAGGCCAGAAATTATCCCTGTGCTGTTGGAGATGTGGAAAACCACAAGTGCCTTGTTTTTGCCCACGCTGAAGGATCTGTAACCAAAGCAAGGTTCAGATCAAGTGCTGGACAGGGGGAGCCAGGATGGCAAAGGAGGTGATGGATTGGGTGTGAGACACTGTTGTGGTGGGGTTGGGAGGGGGTAAACAGTAGCAAGGGATGGGCAGGTTTGTGGTGCAGAGCAGAATCCACAGCTGTGCCTCTGCTTCACTGGCATGGGGCAGCCTCTGCCTGTCTGCAGGCTGCTGAAAAACCTCTCCTGAGCATGTGATGAGTTTGGGGACCAAAGGGAATAGCTTTCAGATATCATGAAAGTCTGTCTGGATGTTGTGTGCGTTAGTTTGTTGTGTGCCTTGATGAAAATAAGACAGAGAGGTTTCCTTCTTTTCCCAGATATTTTGGGGGCTTTTTCCGTGTGTTGACAGAGCACAGTGTGGAGAGCATCTGCTCTGGGTTGTGGGTTGTGCTGGTTTTTTTGTGTGGTGCAGTCTTTCAGAAACACCTGATGGACCTGTCTTAGCTGGACGTGGCTTTTCCATGTATTCCAAAACTCTTCCAAGGTGTGAGTGTGCAACACCAGTCCTGGAGCAGCTTTTAAAGAGGACTTGGCAGTGCATAGCCCCAGGGGTGAGTTTTGTCAGTGGCAACCTCGGGAACCTGTTCTAGAGCTGTGCTTTGACGTGTGTTTGTGCAAGTGTGCTGGACGGTGTGGGAGTGAATCCCAGGGAACTGAAAGGAGCTGGGAGACAAAGAGTGCAGCAGGAAGGAAACCTCGAGTTTGTATGGTTTGGGGGTTTCTAATTGTTGCTGTTAGGGTTTTTTTTACTTATTTATTAGCTCAGAAAAGAACACCCTTCACCTTTGGAACTTGCCTCAGAAAGGCAGCTCCTAAAACAACCCCAGGATGAGAGAGGACGGGGTCGGGCCGGCAGCGCTCCGGAGTTAAAAGAGCAGCGTGGCATCACCCTTAAACATTTCAGCCTCAGGCTGCAAGACTGGGGAGATGTGTCTCAAACAGATGATGCAATTCTGCCCTAACTGCTGCCCCAGGATGTCCTGTGGTGTAACAGGAGGCCCAGCTCACCCCACAGCCCAAGGGGTTTCACTCTCTCCTCTGTGCGACGGGGCTGCTCCATCCCTCGCTCCCCGCAGGTCGCTCCTGAAGCAGCTGCTGCTGCTCGAGGTTGGACGCAGGATTCTGGGAGAACATGCACCCTGGATTGCTCCCACAAATGCTCTCCCAACGAATCCACTTGGGACAGATCTCAGAGGAGGTTGTTTTAAGTTGTAGCCATTAGTCGTTAGTTAGAAGCGTAATGACCCACAAAATACTCCTCACACCCCGGTTTTAGGATAAAAGCACCTGATTTTTATAAAGCAAGCAAACTTAATGTGTACCTCTTAAGAATATTTTAATTGGTAGAGATGCCTTTTAAATTATTTATGTTCCAACATTTGCAAAGCTCTGATTAGCTCTGTGCAAGTGTTCTGGTGTCTGTGATGTTTCCCACCCCCTCCTTCTGATTTTCAATTTGTCTTTTACTTTATTGGTAATAAATGATCTGGAAACCATCCTGCAAGGAAGTCTCTTTATTTCTCATTCAAAGCTTTTCAGTGTTTATTGTGGAAGTTACTTAGAAATAAATACATAATATTTCCTGCCAATCCCAGCTCCCCTCCTTTCTCTTCTACGTGTTGTTTACATATTCTAGGAGGGTGTTTCCTATATAAAACTTTCTATATTAAAAACCAAACCAACACCAAATGTTGTGGATTTGTCAATTTAGTGAGACATTGAAAACGTGCTTTAAAGACAGCTGAAAATCCTCTCCTTAATGTGTTAGAGTCCTTCATCTGGTACAGTTTTATTTTTAAAGAGTTTCTGGTATGAATTTCAGCATATTCTACAAGTGAAGAACTAATCCCTTTCATATATAACATGTATTTAACCAGACAGGAATTTATTTTTAAAATGTAGATGCTCAAATGTTGGATTAGTAAACACAGCATAAACATAAGACTAGAGTGTGTTATGCATTAAACTTTAAAAAAGCAGAAGAGATGATTATAAGCCATTGTGCTGAGAGAAATGCTGTGGTGTTTTTCTGGATGCTTAATCTGTTCTTTTAACCTTTCCACATTTTGCAGGCGTGCTGATTTTGTTAGTGACTCTGGCAGAGCAGGAATGGATGTAATTGAACATCAGTTAATTAATTCCTGATGGGATTTTTTTTTTTTTGCTTACTTTTTATTGTTCATCTGGTTATGTGCTTGTGGAAGCTCTAGAGTTGCATGTAATGACATTATTGGGGTCTGGGGAGCTGTGGAGCTGCTCTGAAGCTGCTGCTTCCAGCAAAAAAAAGGCTCTGAGAGCTTTTGGGGATCTTGGAGTTTTGAGGTATTAAACAGGAGAAAAGCCACACATAAACATCAGTTCTGCATAAAAGGGGCTATTAAGGAAAAAATAAAACTCAGCACAGTGTCTTTCAGGGAGACTTTCAGATGCTTCCTGTAGTGAGGGCTGGGCTGTTCTCCTTAAGGAAAACATTCTTTTATTATAAAAATCTGAAGTAGGGGAGTACAAGGCTGTTCCTTGTTCTTTTTAATTCATATTGGCCCAATGAGCTTCTAATTAGCACCTGCCATTCCAAGGAAACCCTGTTGTTCTGGATGTGCTGTTTTCCCTTTCGTGTGTGCTTCTCCAGAATGTCACATCTGAGGGTCTGAGATAATGAATTTTTGTAGCAAAAATAAAGCACTCAGCCTAACAGTTGGATCAAAAGCCAGGAGGTGAGGGTTGGATTCCCATCCTGGCTTTGCAGCTTGCTAAATTTCAAGGAAGGTAAGCTCATTTTCCTGGAAATCATTTCAGCCTCTAAACAAGGTTCACCTGCTCACAGATCTGCAGTGTAACAACATGAACACCTGGAAAGCTCAGGAGCATTATTTGGAAATAAACAGCAATAATTTAGCAATGCTCCAGGACAAACACACAGTGTGGAAAGGAGCACTTCCACTTGTTGATGATGCCTGTTTTGACAGGCTGGTTTGCTTTTTAAAACACAAATGCCCTTTCCTCCACAGAGACACGGACAGTGAGTAACCACTGCTAAGACACAGGAATTATTGGGATTTTGGGTGACAACCCCTCCTTCAGCACCCCCAAAAAATTACCACAGGAATCTCCTTCACCTGCTGCTGCCATGGAGGGGTGGGGAATTCCTGGCAGCTGGGAAATGTTCCTGGATGTACAATTCATACCTTTTCCTCCTGTTCTCCCTATAAACACGCAGCCTTTCCTTCTCTGCCTCGGGATCCTCCAGAATCCCATCCCACCGGAGGCTTTTGCCCAGCTGAGCACAGAGACCTTCCTCTGCCCCACTGGAACCCAACATGCTGCAAGCTGATGCTCCAGCCTTGTTTATTTTTGCATCTTCTTGATTCCCCTCTGCAGTGTTCTGGGCTGGGTTGCTCCCAGGAGCTGGGATTTGAAGAGCTGCAGGGGACTGGGCCTGTTGCTTTCTGCTTTTGTGGTGCTGTTTTTCTGTTAAAATGATAAATGCTGTTAGCCAAAAAGGGAAGTGTTGCCTCTGAGGCTTTCCTGCTTATTTCATAGAACAAAAATAAAATGAGGCAACTGCTTGCTGTGCCTTAGTAAAACCCCAAGTCTACAGGAAAAATAGTAATGGCCCAAAAATCTTATTATAAAGTAGGAAGTATATATTTTTCCAACTGGCTAACATAGGGATTGTCACATCTGTAAAATGTATTTATTGAAGCTGTTAATGGATTAATAGCACTTCTGCACTGGCATCAAGTTCACTGTGTTTGCCTGACTCAATTTAAGCAGGAAATTGCTTCTGAGTTGTTGGGGATTTTTTTTAAGCTCTCATCCATTAATACAATGAGCTGTGTGATTTTGGGTTTTTTTAACAGTACGATTTCTGGAAACTTTCAGGCGCTTTTTGTACTAAGATAGTGGAAATAAATGGAATTATTCCCTTACACAGAACATTTTTTGGAAATTACCCTTCCTTTTCTGTAGTTTTAACCAACCACTCACCCCCACTGCCAGCTCAGTGCTGTAACCCACACCAGTGGAAGGGTGAATATTTAAATACCCCCTAAATATCATCAGCATCCCAAACCGCGGGCAGTTTATGGAATTCTCTGCTCCCTGGCAGGTGCCTTATGCCTCCTACTGCTTATTCGGTGTAGTTACATGCGCTCCATCTCCGGGATAAAACTGTGGCTGGAGAGGAAAATCTGTGTGCAAACAGGGCTCAGGAGAAGGTTTTCAAGCCCCACCTGTGGTTCCCTGGCAAAAGCTGGTGTTTCTCACCTGTCCTGGTGCTGCCACTCCTGCCTGGTGGCTTCTTCCTCCGTGGTGGCTTCGTGCGAGGCGCTGGGGCTGGGGAGGGTCCCGGGTCCCGCCGCCTCCTGCCCGCATCCCCCTGCTGCCCACGGGGAACGGCCCTGGAACGGCCTGGCAGGGACAAAGGGAAGGGAATTCAGCAGCCCCGGCATGGCCTCGCTCCTGTCTGTGACCCCTCTGCATCTTCCCTCCCTCAGAGCCTTCCCCTGCGCCTCCCCGAGCCCCTTTCCCTCCTCTCCTCCTCCTCCTCCTCCTCCTCACCTTTTCCCTTCCCCTCTCCTCCCTCCAGCCTTTTCCCCTCCATCCCTTCCCTCCCCGCGGCTCCGGCAAGGTCTCCAGGGCAGCGGTGGCACAGGGACAAGCCTGGACTTGTCACTAGGAGCAGCTCCCCTGCCCTTGTCCCCTGCGTGTGCTGGGCTGCGCTTGTCCCTCATCCCTCGTCCCTCATCCCAGGCCGTGCAGCAGGATTTGCAGGGGAAGCACCAAAGTCCAAATCTCATCGCGGAGACAGAGGAGTCCTTTTATTTTATTCGAATAAATGGAGAGGCCATGGGGCATTCCCCTGGGGTCTCTCAAATTTTTGGAGGTCGCAGCCTCCTTTTTATCCCAATTTCCCGGCTCATTTCCCTCTCTTTTTCCCTATGGGCTGAGGTACTTGAGAGGTGCAGACTGCCCAAAATGCCTGATACCTGAGATTCCCCTCTAATGTACAACCCTCCCTTTTAATTTTCAATTCTTATGAAATCTGTGGCTTTCCCCCATTATTCCTTTCATCTTTCAATACCAAATTTCATTGATCAAGCCTACAGTTTGTTTGTAAAGGTAAATAGATTTTTCATGCATCAATCAGTGGAATCCTTCCCTTGGTTTCTTCTCTCTCAGTGTTAATTCCATTTACCAGCAGACCCACAGCTTGTTTGTAAAGACAAATCCCTCTTTCCTCTCAGCAGAGGAAAGCCTGTCCCTTCCTTGCTTCTCCCATTTCCCTTCCTCTTGCCCAGTTTGCCTTTTGCTTTCCCTCCCTCTCCACCTTTCCTCCCACCAGGGTAATGAAAGCGCAGTTTCTGAGGCTGCAGCATCTCTCAGAGGTGGTTTTTGGGGTCTCTCAGAGGTGGTTTTTGGGGTCTCTCTGAGGTGGTTTTTGGGGTCCCTCTGAGGTGTTTTTTGGGGTCTCTCTGAGGTGTTTTTTGGGGTCTCTCAGAGGTTTTAGGGGCTGGTGCAGCCCTGCCCTCGCTGCTGGATGTTGCTGTAAGACCCTCCCAGCGAGGGAGATCAGCACTGGAGTCTCCTCCAGAAGTGAAAATCCTTCCCCAGAACTCCAGGAACAGCTGCTGAAGCAATGCTCCTCTTACTCATCCTCTCCCTGGGAGTAACACTTGGTTTAACACTTTTTAAATCCTTTTTGGGTGCCTTCTCCTCCTCCCCACCTCCCTCTTTTCTCCTGATCTGCCCAGATGTGGTGGCACTGGGACAGGTGGTGGCATCAGGCTCCTGCCTGCTCCTGTGCCCAGGCAGCAGCAGCAGGGGCTGGCAGTGGTGGAAATTTGTGATTGCTGATGCTGGGCAGCAGCCAGAAGGTCCCCAAAGGCTGCCTGTGGATAAAAGGGACAGTGACACAGGACAGAAGACAAGGAAAACAGCAGCAGCAGTGATGGGGTGTAAATAATTCATCCAGGCTGCGAAGGGAGCGCGGTGGTTTTGGAGAGCAGCTGAGGGAAGGGGATTGCTTGTTGCTAATGACAAGTGGTGGTTGTTGTTAATTTTATTATGATAAAACCTGACTCGCCAGCCAAAATTAGAGCCCAGTGGGAGCTGCTGGCCTGAGCTGCCTGGAAAGAAAATTCATCTTCTGACAGCTTTTCCCTGGAATGCCAGGACAGGTAGGACCAGTGTTCTCCTGCTTGACCTGCCCCTTCTGCTGCTGCAGGGAGCTGGGGTGCCCCTGGCAGCAGAGTAGGTTAACCCTGAAAGGGCATCATCTCCAGGAAAATCCTTTTTGACTTTGAATACAACTACACTGAGAAATTTCCCTAAATTTCCCACTTTATTCCCAAATGTGCATCATTTTCCTGTGCCACAGAGGCATAGAAGTTGTGCATGGATCTACACATGGACTGCTAAGGAAGCCTCGTGAAATGATGTGGGTGCTGCAGGCTCAGTGTGAACAAGGAAAGGAGAATTAGACCTGAGCCTTCCTCATGCAAGCAAAATGGGGATCAGAATTGGGAATTTTTCTTTAAAACAGGTTTAAAAAGAAGCAGATTTTGCTATGAAACATCAGTATTCTTCCAGCATTTGCTTTGTCTTGTACACCCTTGAGCAGGTGTGCTCTGTAAACAAGATTTTTTTGGTTCAGATTAGGGATGGAATCATTGACCTTTTTTTTTTTTTTAAGAAGAGGTAATTGGAGGGACGAACACAAATTGAAGCGGAGGATTGCAATCAGAGCAACAGCTTGGAGAAAAGCCCTGGGTTTCTTGCTGAGAATTGTGAAGCAGCTGAACTGAGCTGGGGCAGTCAGGAAGATGGGGAAGCAGTGCCAGACAGCTCCTTGCCAGCTGCCAGCCTGTTTTCCTGGGAAATGGTGGCTCAGGGACAAGCACCCAGCCACTCTGACCTCCTGGTGTTCACCAGCCCGGTGTCCCAACTGGGAATCACTTCCTGGAGCACTCCAGGACTGCTCCAGCTTGGATCGTTCTGCACAACAAAGCTGCTTTTAAGCACCTGTGGCTCCCCTGCAGGACAGGACACCTGCAAGTTTAACCTCTCCCAAAAAGCTACTCTTTGCTTCCCATTCCTTCAGGAACTGTTCCAGCCCGAGGTGACACAGGAGAGGTTCCCTGTGAGCAGGGATCAGCTCAGGGCATGCAGGGTGCCTCTGCCAGCAGCACTGCAGGAGGAGGTTGTTATCCCTCATTGTCCTTGTCACGGGGAAATTTAAAATCTCTGGCAGCTGCGATCTGGTGAATAATTCAGCAAAACCCATCATCGATGAAAGAGAGACTTTGAAGGGTTCTTTGGGTGGAACTGGAAGTGCCTAGCTTCTGAGAAACGAGTCTATTAAAAATTGACTCCGTGCTATCAAAGATAAAACCTGTATTTAGCCTCTAAAAATTTTTAATGTAACGTCATATTTATTCTCCGTGGCGCCCGGCTGCCAAGGCCCAGCCTTGCAGGCTCCAAAGCTGCTGGGGGGATCCTGATGAGCAAATCCAGCACAGGATGGATGCAGGCTCTGAGATGTGTGTCATTCCCCTGCCAGCACAGCTGGCTGAAGAAGGTAATTTATCATTTTCCTGAAGTTGGCTGAACCGTGTGTTTAATTTATTTGTATTATTGACTGTGTGGAGGAGCTACCCCGGTGTGAAATGTCATCGTCAAGTGTTTTCTTCCACAGAACTCTGTGCTCATGCAAAATGCTTCCTCTGATGTGGTTTTCAACACTTGCCTGAACCAAAAAGAAAAATATGTGCTTAGACTCGAGCTTGATTCAGTGGCTGAGGGTCCCTCAGCTTATCCTGAGGGCTGGGGGATGTGTGGAGGTGAAAATCCGCAGAGGCTCCAGATTTCTCAAGAGCCAGCTCCGAATGGGCAGTAGAAACACAATTTATTCTCTCTTCCTTTCTCTTTTTCCCCTCTCATTTTACTCCATCCCTTCCTGTCACATGGCAAATTTACTCACAGCATCAACTGGACACCTAGCAATGAGCCCCAGCTCCTGTGTTCTAGTGCAAAGGAATAATTTCCTTCCTGTGATTTGCTGTTGACTCACCATAGGATCCCAGGCTGTCCCTTCACAAACCCAAATTTTGCTGCTATTAGCAGCAAATGTCTGTTATTGGGATTGCTGAGGGCCTTTGGGTCCTTCAGTTTTAAAAGGTTTGAGCCCCTGGTGGTTATCCCAGGCCTGGCAGGAGGCCTTGTTCTGTTCTTGGTGTGAAAATCTTTTTCAACCCCTGCAAAGCTCATTTTTTGTTGGGGTTGGGTTTTTGTTTGTTTGTTTCTTATGTGGATTTTGGGTAGGTTTGGTTTTTGGGGCTTTTTTTTTCCTTTGCTTTTTTTTTCTGGTTGTTGGAGGGTTTTTTGGCTTGTGTGGGTCTGTGGTTTGTTTGGTTGTTTTGTTTCTGTTTTAAGTGGGGTTTTTGTTGTTATTGTTTTGGGAAGCTTTCTGTTCGGCCTTTTTGGGGTTTGTTTTGGTGTCGCCTTTCCTTGTTTGTAGTTGGGTGTATTTTTCCTGTGGGTTCTTAGTCTGTGTGGGGATGCACATCTGGCTGTGCCCACAGTCCTGTTCTGCTCCTGGTGAACATCTGGCAGTGCCTGGAGCCTCACAGAGGTCCTGGGGACATCTGGCTGTACCCACATCCCTCCAGCCTCTCCCTGTCACATCTGGCTGTACCCACATCCCTCCAGCCTCTCCCTGTCCACATCTGGCTGTACCCACATCCCTCCAGCTGCTCCCAGCGCACATCTGGCTGTACCCACATCCCTCCAGTCGTTCCCAGCGCACATCTGGCTGTACCCACATCCCTCCAGTCGTTCCCAGCGCACATCTGGCTGTGCCCAAATCCCTCCAGTCATTCCCAGCGCACATCTGGCTATACCCACATCCCTCCAGTCGCTCCCAGCGCACATCTGGCTGTACCCACGTCCCTCCAGCCTCTCCCAGCGCACATCTGGCTGTGCCCACATCCCTCCAGCTGCTCCCAGCGCACATCTGGCTGTCCCCACCTCCCTCCAGTCGTTCCCAGCGCACATCTGGCGGTGCCCGGGGCCGCTCGGGGGCGGCTGCGGCTCCAGCAGGGGACGCGCGGAGGGCGGGCGGGGGCGGGCGCAGGTGCGGCTCCGTTTCCGCCTCGTCCCGCCAGGGCAGCGGCTCCTCGGAGCGGCCACGAGTGAGGCCAGAGCGCAGGTGCGTGCTGGGGAGAACGGGTGAGCTTTGCTCGGCTCGGCTCAGCCTAACTCGGCTCGGTTTGGGGCGCTCCGGGCGGAGTTTGAGCTGAGTTTCAGCGCTCGGGCTGTCGGGTGCGTGTAGGAAAAGCGCCGTGGCCGGGATTTGTGGGTTCTGGGAATGGGGAGCAGTTTAAGGCACCCACAGCCGGGCCTCCACGGGTGGGAGAGTTCCCTGAAATCTCCGGGAGCGGCTGGGCGATGGCCGGGACGTGTCCTGAGAGCCTGCCGTGCCCTGGGTTGGGTGAGCTACACAGGTCCCGTCCCACCCGCGGCCCCTCCGTGAGGCTGGCTGGGATTCAGGCTCCTGAAGGGAATTAACTGGAAGTGGCAAAGATGTGGAGGGCCCAGGGGTGGGAGGTGAAAGCTCCATGGAAAAGCGATCAGCCGCGTCCTGCAGCAGGGCTTTGTGCAGGCGGTGAGGTGGGAGCAGCCAGCGCGCCTGTGGAGGGTGGATTGTCGCGGGTTTGGGGCGCTCTGACGCGCCGGGGTGATGGGTGTTGGGTGTGCAGGTGCCAGCTGTGCCGTGCTGTGCCCACCCTCGGCGTTTTTTGGGGCGCTCCCAAAAAACCTGAGCCTGAGGTCGGCTCAGGTGCTCTCCAGCACCCGGTCAAAGCCCGCGGCTTGGTCCTGCTCGTAGCAACCATGGCCAGGGTGATGCAAGCCTCGGAGCGGCCGCGTTTGTGGTGTTGTTCAAAGGATGCCTAAAACCAGGATTATGCCTTAAGGATGCTGAGGAAAGCTGTTCCATCCTCCAGATGCACTGGCAGGTCTGTGGCTCAGAGGAGAGGGCGTTTTTTGGCATGGCCTGGCTGCTCAGCAGAGTTTCTCCACTGGCCACAAGCTTTTCCTGGTTCGCTGGAGGTCACCCGTGACAGAGCCTGGCGTGTGGCTCTTCTTCTGCACGGGATTCCTTGACAAACGCTGGCCTGTGCTCAGCACTTCCCTCCTCTGCCCAATTCTTTCTAAGAAACCTGATGCTTCTCTAGAGGCTGGGAGGTGCCACACACCAGCCTCAGGCCTCCCGAGCTTTTTAGCATATCAGAGTAGTGAAATGAGTTTCTCTAATTGGCCATTTAGATGCTAATTTGCTTCTCTCAGGCCTATGCCAGATCAACCCGCCCTGGAACTCGAGTCAGAAAGAGCCTGCTGTCTTTATGAATTATTCACTTTGCACAACTGCACCTGCCTGGCTGGGGATCAGGAGGAAATGGGTCCAAAGTCTGATAAATAAAGATACACCTTGGCAGGTGGAACAGTGCTGGCTTTCCTCCCCGGCACCCAGTGGTGCTGGGGAATCGGGAGGCTGCTTTGCTTGGGCAAAACCTGGGTTTTTTTACAGTTCACCACATCTCAAGTAGCCACACTAACAAGTGCCTCTCATTAATGAAGGGTTGTTGGTGCTGGATGTCGGCTTTCCTGTAGAGCTGATTTTATCTTCCCACTCACAGGACTGGCATGTGCCTCCAGGGCGTTGTATTTGAAAAATTCTTTATAAAATACTCCATCTTAAAAGCAGCATGGCTTCTTGTTGCTGCTGCTGGGATTGGGAAGCAGCTCCGGTGGAGAGGAAACTTCCTGGTTTTGTCCCCCCAGACCTCATCCTCAGCCACATCTTTAGCAGCTTGACCTTCCACCATGAGGACACCTCCCGGCTGGTGTTTAATTTGGGCTGGGCCAGCCAAAATGAGGATCTGAGTGAGGTTATCCCCACTTTGCTGGCGCTGATGCTGCTTAGACTGAGCTTTCACGGGGGTGGGGCAGACTGGGTCTGCCTGGCTGGCATATTAAGTTATTGTCCCCAGGCTTGTCGAGGCTTTGTGGTGTTTATTTGGTCACTGTGCCTGCAAGTCAGGCCTGAGCACGCTGGATTTCTCTCGGCTCTCCATCTGCTGGAATGGCAGAACGCTGTTCCTGGCTGTCTCTGCCTGGGCATCACCTGCCTCTGCTCTGCTTGTGCTTCCTGCCTGCTTAGCCCTCATAAAATCATTTTACAGCGTTTTGCTGGTGCCCACAGCAGGCTCCTGCTGAAGGGGCTGACGAGCTGCTGGGTGTGGGTGACAACGAGCAGCTCCAGGTGGTTCTTGCGGGAGAAAAAAACTTCCCCAAAGCCCCGGTTCAGCCTTGCTCTGCCTCCCAGGCTTGGCCAGACCTTCAAAGCCAAGCGCGCATCTCCCGCAGCCCCGAGGGCTCTTCTGCCGCTCCCAGGCAGCCACGTGCTCCAAATTCACCTGCGGGGCTTTAAAGCACCAGGGCAGGTGTCTGGGGCAAATAAATAACCTTCCTGCCGTGTCTGGGGCAAATAAATAACCTTCCTGCCGTGTCTGGGAGGAGAAGGGACCGGCTGCTGGCTGGGTTAACCTTATCAATCCGCTCATTTACCCTCTGTCATGGCAACAGGAGCAAACACTCACTCAGTTGCCAAGGTTTCCCAGGGATAATGGGGTCTGGCGTGCGGAGCAGGCGGTGATTACACCGATTTCTGTAAGGGAGCAGCTGCCAGGAGGGAAAACGGGCCAGCAGGTACCTGGGAATCCTTGGGGAAGTGACACCCTGGGAGCAGGAGAGGTAATTACACCTGCACAGCACGGCTTGGGAATTGGGAGCTTGGCTCTAGCCAAGTGCTTCATTTTGATTTTTGTGAAATGAAGTATTTAAAAAAAAAAAAAAAGAAGTCGTTCTAATTAATTGCCTAGGAAAACATATTAATCTAGAGACGAGCTGGAATAACCAGGCAAATGAAAGCTGACTGGAGGCCTCCTCGTGGGCCTGTGCAGGACTTTTTTTTTGTCTTTGCAGGGCTGTGAGGAATTGATGCTTTGTGGGCACCTGTACTGAGCCCAGCTGCAGGTTGTGCTGGCACTGCATGAGGAGGTTTTTCTGCTGCCACAGTGTCAGTAAGACCCTTCAGCTTTACCTTTGGTGAGGTCAAGGTAAAGTCAAAATGTCTGAGGTGGTGGAGTGGGGAAGGGACTTGGTGCAGTGAGAGAATGCTGGTGAATTTGGGACAGGAAAATGTTGAGGGTGTTAAATACAGAGCTGCAGGCTGGGTCAGGCAGTGCATGATCCAGGAATCTCTGGAGGCTGGGAGGGTGTTCTGGATGAGTGTTGCTGTGTTTGCTTTATATTCTTTAAGCATCTGCTCTTGCAGCTGGTGAGGTGGTAGGTCTCAGTTACTGAGGTAAAACACACGATGCTCATGTTCTGCTGAGAAAACCTGGCTTCTTTCTCAGAAATTCTTTGAAGAGCATTGTGTCCCAGGGCTGTGTCTGCCTGCCGCTGTTCCCCTCTCTCAGGCCCCACTGGAAGGCTTCTCTGTCCCAGACTGGAGTCATGTTCTCAGCTCTGGTTGCCAGAGCACAACTCTTATCGTGGGGACAGCAGAGGCAGAGCCAGGTCAGAGCTGCAGGCAGGGATGTGCTCTGTTCTGCATCCTCCAGGACGCTCCTGGCCCCACAGGCAGGGTCAGCTCTGCAGGGCAGTGCTCCTCCCCTGTGCTGCTGTGCCAAGGGCAGCCAGGTGGACTCAGATTTAATGAGGTTTCTGTCTCACATGACTTCCTCCATCACAGGAAAGGAATGAACAGGTGGAGTGCTTTTAAAGCAGGTCATAGAATATCCACAAGAGCTCCCCTTTTAATTCTGAGTTCAGGTAAAAAGCAGAAGCTTGGGGTGGGATGTTTTTCTGCACTATGAAGTGCTCGTGCTTTGCTGTCACCCTGTGTGCAGGGCGCTTGCAGGTGGGCCAGGAGCTGTGGGTTTCTCTTGCTGTCTCACTGGTAGAGGCTGCTTCTACCCTTCATCAGTTTGTTGAGAGGAGAGGGGGAGAGGGAGGGGATGCTTGGTGCTAAGTGGAGTATTTTTGATAGAAAATGCAAGGCTGCACGAGGGGGATGTTTCACCACAGCCCATGGAAACGACTCCCCAGGCTGGTGTGGTTTTGCTATCTGGGTGTTTCTGATTTCCCTGCACTTCTTGTCCTGTACTGAGATAAGAGGGAAGCTGCTCCACGCCTTCCACTCCTCTGGCATCATTCCCATCCCCATGAGAGACAATCCTTTCCCTCCAGCCCTGCTTTTCCCCCAGCAGACCATGCCCCTGCAGTCTCATTCCTGTTGCCCCTCTTCAAAGTGTGTCCCCAGCAGGCTTTGTCCAGAGGCGAGGGTGCAAAGCCAGCAGCTCCCATCAGAGCAGAGAAAACACTCCTGTAAATATTTCAGGGAATAATCTCTCTGAAGACTCTTTTGGGATCTGGTGGCTCTTCAGGCTGTGCTTTGTTTGCCTTCTCTCTTTGCAGATGCTGCTCAGGGACAGAAAGCGTGTGCTGAGTAACAGGAGGCAAAAGACCATGACATTGCTTGTTTTTGTTCAGTCACGCTGAGCAAAGCTCACTGTGCTGTGAGGCTGGAGAGTGCCTTGCTGCCTCTCCTGAGAAAAATGCTCAGCTCGTGTGTTCTGTTCTGACTCGCTTTCAGCTCTGGTAGAGCAGATAAAGCTCTGCTGAGGAGGGGCAGATGCTTCCAGCACAGCTTTCTGCCCTGAAAGCACAGCTGCTGGCAAGGCAAACTCCTCTGCCCTGGCTGTGCTGTGGGGCTCATCTCCAGCTCCAGCTTTTATTCCAAAGACCCCCTCCAGCCACCACAGGCTGCTTGCCTGGAGCCCTGCATGGACACAAGAGTGTGGGCTGTGCTATTCTTCAGGTGTTCATGAGTGGGAGGGAGGAATTCATGGTGCAGCTGAAGAATAATTTAATATATGCATTTGTGTGGGGGGCTACATGTGCATATAATCCTGTAACCACACATCACAGGCTTGGGAAATCTCTGGAAAATCCCAGGTCAGCCATTCTGTGTGCAATTGTAGCTTTTCTCTGCTTCTAACCCAGGCCTGAGGGCGGGAGCCTCTGTGTTCTTTTGCAGTTCATGCCTGATTGCTCCCCTGTGTGTGAGCGCTGTGGGACGTGTGTGGGGAAGGTGTTCTCAGTGTTCTCTCCTCGCTTGAGATTGTGAGGAAGATTAAAAGAGCAGGAGGTGTTCTGGGACTGGAAATGCAAACCCAGTGTGTGGCACTGTGAGCAGAGTGGGGAGAGCACTTGGTGCCGGGGTTCGAGGTTTTCTTCGAGGGACGATCTCTTTCAAAAGCCAGAACTTTGATGTGGTAAAGGTTTAAAAAATCATGTGTGAGACTTCTGTCTGTCCTTCCTGCCTCAGCCCTGTTTCCTGCAGCTTCCCCACCTCCTCCATGCCTCACTTTGCTGAAGTCAGACTGTGCACACATTTCCCCTTGCACTGAAAGAAACTTATGTGGAATTTGCCTGTTGTGAGCACTGCATTTTCAGGCTTTCCCCAGAAACTGGGATGGCCAGAGAGGAGGGAACTGGTTCATTGTTTGTAACTGCTTTGGCTCTGAGGGCTGACGTGGGGTTTGGCAGGAGGGAGCTGTCAGTTCTCTGCCCCAGGCTGGTGTTTCAGTGCTGGGGGATGTGTGAGCTCAGCGCAGGAGGGAGAGTTGGATGTGCCCAAGCTCTGTGTGAGGGGCCAAGGCCACCAGGCTGTGCCTGGCACAGCAGCACAGAGCTCAGTGTGGCAGCAGCAGATAGCAGGGGTGGGCACAGCACTGCTGGGGATTGAGACTGGAAAAAAGTGTTTGCTTGGGAACTCCAGCACGGCTGGCAGGTGACACACCTCGCCTGCCACTGGATCTGATTCCTGGTTGCCAACCAGCATTAAACACGTTATCTCTGCCCAGCAGGTATGGTTTCAAAGCTGGCAAGTGTCTGTGCTGGGGACAGGCATTAATACCTGGGAATTTATGCATTTAGGGCTTGTGAGCTGCTCTGCTGGAGAGCAAATCCAGCTGGTTAAAAGCTTGGCACATCAAGTCGAGTTCAGCATCTGTTGAAATCACTTGGCTGTGCCTGTCCCTTGGTGCTTTCCATTCACCTGAGCTGCTGCTGGGACTCAGAACTCCCCTCTTTGGGGGATATTTCTCCCTTGAGCCATCTGCAAGCTGGTTCTTGCCACCTTTTCTGCTCAGTTCTGTGGAATTTTCGCTGAACACAAGAAATCACTGGTGTGTCCATGCTGGGGAAAGGAGCCACAGCAGATCTTGCTGCAAGAGGTGCTGTCTAAAGCATCAGAGAATGCAAACAAGCTGCTATTGTAGGCTGGAGTTATAAATATCAGGCTATTATGGAGGCAATTTTAATGAAGGAAATGACTTGCCACTATTCATGCTGATTGTTGCGTGGGTTTTTGTTTGTTACCCCATTAAGAGGTTAAAGAAAAGGCAACTGTAGCTTCTTTGTGTCCTTTGGAGTGGCTTTCTCTGTCAGAACTGCAGCACTGGGGCTCTGGAGATGGGGAGGCAGAGATTATTACAGACAACGTTTTTCTCTAGTTTGAAATGAAAAATCAGGACTGCCAAAGAGTGTCTGGCTTTTTTTTTTTTTTGGCATTTTTTTTTTCTTTAAGAGTTTGCCATAAAATCTAAACTTCCAGCCTTGCCTTCAAAGTACCTGAAGGTATTTATTGGCTTCTGTTTTATGAGGATGATGGTGTGCTTTTATCACTGTCTGTGGGTGAGAGTCTGGCTGCTCCCACCACGTGTGTGATGCTGGCAGATCACCTCTGTTTGCTTTGCTGCAAGACTGGCTGCTCTTTGCTTCTTCCAGGTGTGAGCCCTGCCACCCCACCCCTCCCCTCCCCAGCCTGGGGCCATGGCTGACATGATTTTTGGCAGCGGGACAGGCCCCTGGATCTGCCCCAACGACCGGCAGCTGGCCCTGCGAGCCAAGTGAGTCCTCCCCACCCTCCTCCTCCTCCTCCTCCCCTTCCCCTTCCTCCCCCAGCTCTGCCCTCGCAGCTTTCCAAGTCCCTCTCTGGGGCACTGGGCTCTTGGCCTCATCCTGCAGCCCTGGGAGTCCATCCCACAGCCCTGCCCTGGGTGAAGGGAAGGGTTGGAGGCAGCCTCAGGTCTCTGCAGCACCCTAAATATAAAGGATAGCATTCCCCAGCTGCCAGCACCCTTTTGTTTTAGGAACTTGTCATTAGTTTTCTCGTTTTCCCCCTGAAGTTAAAATTACTGCATAACCTAAAGACTGAAAGGATGGGGATGAGTCAAGCACTTGAAGTGCATTTTTCTTGGATGCTTTCATTCCCTGGCAGCTGGAACCATGCCACCTCTGCTCTTGCCTGAGCCCCTGGGCTCAGCTGCTGCTGCAGAATGTTAGAAAATAGGGGGAACACCCCACATTTAGATGGGGCTGCCTGCCTGGGAGCAGTGCCACTTCCCCAGCCTGCAGAAAGCCTCAGCAAGACAGTGGTGCCCAAGAGTGCATTCCCCTTGCAGCCATAAGTTTATCCAGTGGCCTCCAAACCCCTCCTGAGTGGTAATTAATTAATTGAGCTGTGAAAGCTCCTGCCTGTCGCCGAGTGAGCCAAGGAGCAACATCAGCTGCTGCATGTGAGGCACAAAGGGTTTGCTGAAGTCCTCGTGTGAACCTGGGCTAGACCAAGGGAGGATGTTGCCAAATTTATATTTCTAGGCATGCCCAGGGATTTGTGTGTTTGAACTGAGCAAACATTGATCCTTAATGTGGGATCTTGGAGGGAGGAGGGTGCAGGTGATCCCTGTGTTTAGGAGTTTGCTCTTGGCAAAGAGTGCCTGGCATCAGCACCCATCTCTGGGAGGGCATCCCCTGCAGAGCCAGGGCTGCTGCTCCTCCTTATGGACAAACAGGAATGGGGGCTTAGAGTGGCAGAAATACAAAGAGGAGCAGAAAGAGAGGTGAGAGGGCAGGGAGAGACAGCACAGCACTCGGTGCTGCTGTGGGATTGATGGGGTCAGTGAGAGGAGAATCCTGCTTTGGGCTTTAGTCATGGAAAAGACTGCCCCGATGGGAGGCTGACGTGGGCACGTGTGCCTGGGCAGCTTCTGTGGGGCAGGGCAGGGGTTTTGTGCTTTCCTTTCCCAGCTGAGCCCTGCCCTCCACCCCCTCCCCAGGCTCCAGACAGGCTGGTCAGTGCACACATTCCAGACTGAGAAGCAGAGGAAGATGCAGGCTCTGAGCCCCAAGGAGCTTGAGGTCATCCTGGGAGTCATCCGCAAGGCAGAGAGGCTGGACGTGCTGGAGCAGCAGCGCATCGGGTACGGCCACGTCCTCGTCCCCTTCCCTTCCCCTGCAAAGGTCAGCCCTGACAGGAGGGGCTCTCCCAGCTGCCTGAGCTCAGCCTCCATCACTCAGAGCATCCCTTAGGTCAGTTTTTTCCACCCCCCTCTCGTGCTGCTTCTTTGGAGGTGGTGACCATTGGGGAGGATGCTATGTTTTCCTTCTCTCTGAAATCTTTTCATGCTTTCCTCGAGCCTTGGGGACTGCTGAGGCTGCAGGCCTGACACCGTCCCTGGAAAATGCAGGAGGTGCTGAGGCAGTGGCCCTGGGAGAGGCTGGGAAGATGCTGGGCTGTGCCCAGGGCAGCTGCAGGGATGGCTCAGGATCACTGCTGGCAGTGCACTCAGGTTTTGCCTTGTCCGCACCAGGCCCCTGGGATTTTGCCTGGAGCAGAGAATGAGTTTATGTTCTAGTTGGCTGAGCCCTCTGGATGGGGTTTGCTAGCTTGAATTATTTCATTTACAGGCATCCTTTTGCTGCTGCAGGTTCCCATTTGCTCTCAGTCCTGCTGGAGGCCTGGCCTGAGCTCTGTCTGTGATCGTCCTGCACTGACTGCCTTTAAAGCCAGGGGTTTGGGCAGCCCTGCAGCACTTCCCAGCAGTGTTTGTGTTCCTGAGACAGGAAACCCCAGGGACTCCCAGCCCTTGTCCTGCATCCCAGCTTCCTGCATCTCTGCTTCCCTGTGCAGAGGTCGTTAGCGAGGGCTAACGAGAAGTGACAGCGGGCTCTTTGTGATAAATGGGAGGCCCCAGCAGTGACCCCAAGGGCCTGACTGGGGCTGTGTGGTTGCTGGTAGAGCTGCAGCAAGCACTACCCTTGTGGTGAGGCATTCTCTTTAATGCCTTTTGTTACCTGCCAGTTCTTTTGTGCAGGAGTGCAAGTCGAGGTTCATAAATCCACTAATGATGGCTGGCTCTGGCTGTGCAGCCTGACCTCCCCAACACGGGCAGGGCCTCCTCCAAACAGCCCCGGCCTTGCTCTGGGAACAGCCCTGGTGGATGGCACATTAACACTGATGAGAGTGGGCTTCATTAATGAGAGTGGGATTCATGGATAGCAGGGTTGCTCTTTGCTGCTGCTGAATGGCCTGGCTGCTGCTGTCCCCGGTGCAGATGGAGGCCTGAGGGTTGCCAAGCAGTGACCTCATGGCAGAGCAACCTCGCTCTGCATGCTCTCCACACCCTGCATCCTAATTGCTTATCCCGCCTGCCTCCCCTCTGCCAGCCCTGCTGTTGCAGACATTGTGGTGCAGATGTGCTTCCTGTCATCCAAATGGGCTCTGGAATGGAGCAGGGAGCAGTTACTGGCATCCCTGTGCCATAGCTAGGCTCATTTTGGTCTGATGGCTTCAGTCTGGCTCATTTGGGTCTTTGCCTCTCAGTCTGGCCTTCCTACTTCTAATGGGAAGTGGGCAAGTCAGTGCCTGCACTGCTGCTTTCAGGGAGATGGGAAAATGGAGAGGGCTTGGCAGGTTTAGCTCCTTTGCCCTTTCCCAGTGCTTTTGGACTTGCCCTGCTCTGAGCACTTAAAGCTTTTCCTGCAGTGCTGTGACCTCTGCTCTGCCTCTTGCCCGCAGGCGCCTGGTGGAGAGGCTGGAGAACATGAGGAAGAACGCCATGGGGAACGGCCTCTCACAGTGCCTGCTCTGTGGAGAGATGCTGGGGCTGCTGGGCAGCTCCTCTGTCTTCTGCCAGGACTGCAAAAAGGTGGGTTTGGTCACAGGTGCCCGTTCCTGGCAGCAGAGCTCTCTAGGAAACACCATCAGGCCGCTTGGAAGCTGGAGAGCTCTGCAGGGTTAACTTATTTTATTCTCACTGGTGCTGTCAGACCATCGAGTTTTCTGCTGCAGCCTGGTGATAATAAGAGATTCCTCAGGATCCTCAAGTGCCTGAGCTGCAGTCTGTGCTGCGATGGGCTGTGCCAGGCCCCTCTGCATCTCCCAGCTGGGGTTTGCAGTGTGGGACAAGGGGCAGAAATGTGCAGCCGCCAGAGACAACTCACAGCTGAGTCTGTGAGCTTTGCTGGGTCTGCCCTGAGACCTCCCAAGAGGACTTAAGTCCATCCTCAGGCTCCAAACCAGTGTAAGTTTTCCAGCCCTGAGCCTCAGGATCTGCCTGTGCTGTGTGTGCTGACAGGGAGAGCCCTGCTCTGCCAGCACCTCAGGGAAGGTTCCTGCTGCTCTTGGCTCCACACCTGAGGGGTTAATCTGTACTTCTGTGGAGATGGTGATCTCCAAGGCAACCACCTCATCCTGCCTCTGCTGGGAGGCTGATTTCCCTGCTCCTGAATCCCATCTTCCCCTGGGGACTCACCTCTGGGAGTTCCTTCATCTCAGCGTGGCGCCCGTGGCGAGGTGAGGGCACCTGCTGGGTGCTGGAGCGTTTCTGACTGGGAAAAACCTGCTGCTTCACCAGGGACTGGTGGTTGGACCATGGGGGACAACCTTCAGTGGCACTGCTGGCTTTTGTGGGGCTCAGTTCTCGTGCAGAGCAGCTGCTGTGAGCTCTGCTGCAGAGAGGGTTCCTCCTCTGGAGCCCGCGCGCAGAAGTCGCTTGAGTGATGCAGGGATTATGCAGAAGATTCCTTCTAAGGCAGTGCCTGGCAAAGGAATTACAAATCTTGGAGCCCCTGGCTCCTAAACCGTGGGGAAAGCAGCTTTTAAGGGAAGGGGTGTGGAAGGAAGCAGCAGCAGGGAGTGAAAGGTCAGGTTTGCATGGGAGCAGCTCTGAGAGCAGCATGGTCTGTGCGCTGCAGGAGGAAGGCTTGGGTGGCAGGCAGGAGATTCTTGGCTGTTTCCTGCGTTTCAGGCATGTGGAATAACAGGATGTGCTCTATTCCAGCCTTCTTCCCGTGGCAGTTCTGCTCTCACCTCCTCAGGAGCCAGCTAAGTCACGTTGCCACGGGGCTTTTTAACCAAGTTCCCGTGAGCCCTGTGCACTGCTGGGGAGGCAGAGGCTGCTTCAGACACTTCCCAGCCCTGCCTGTTTCCAGGAGTGACCCTCAGCTGGTGGGACCTGAGGCTCTGGGAAGGCTGTGACCAGAAAACCCCAGAGAAAAGCTGGTTTTTTTATTATTTCTTCCTTTTTTTTAATGTTTATTCCCTTTTTTTCTGGAGTTTGCTTGGCAGTTCAGTAGCATTCATATCCTGGTTGATTTAAGTGAGATCCTGCTTTTCCAGGGTGCATTTTGCAGCTGCTTTCAGACTGGCTGCACTTTTCAGCTCTGTGCTAGCCCAAGGCAATTCTGCCTGGGTTCCCTGGGCTTCTCCCCTTCTGCTTTGTGATGTTGTGGAGTCAACTGAGGGAACAGCCAAGCCTTCAGCAGAGCACAGAGTGAACTGCATGTTCCCTCTTGTCCAGGGATATCCATCACTCATGGAGTCCTGTGTGCAATAAGCAATTTGTCAGGGAATTATGGATTTTCAAAGTTCATATTTTTCTGGCAGGCACTGCTCTGTTACCGTGTCATTGCAGCACATTTAATTCAATAACAGGAATTGTAATGATGCAAAGAATTTACCTTCAGCAAGTCCCTCCTGCTGAACAGAGGTTCTGCATTTCTGATGGATCTTCTAAGTGCCACTTCCTCCTTTATAAAAATGCTTTTGGCATTAGTTTTTGTTATCCTGGAGAGAAAGGCAAGGCAAAGGTGTGCAAAGCCAGATGTGTTAACAACAGCAGGGGTGAGGCAAAGCCCAACGTGCCATTCACCATGCAGAGGGGATTGATGTCGTGTGAAAGGTGAAGGATGAGTGGGAGAGGAAAGTGCTTTGTCTTGTGTTTAATGAGAAATTGGGGCTGCATTTAATGCCCTTGATTTTTATGGCTTCTTCCGAGGGGTTGGGAGTGATGCTTGATTTCCCAGCTGCTCCGCAGAGGAGAGGAGGAGGAGGAAAACACCGTTTGAAAAAGCGGGATTTTTTTTTTTGGAATTCATGGGAGTAAAACTGGTTGGGAATTTCCACTAGAGGGAGCGTTTGAATGTGCTATCCGTGTGGGGATGGGGCTCTTGGAGGGTGCTTCAGGCTGAGCTGCTCCCGCTGGTTTTGGGCTGGGGGAGGGAGAGTTTGGGGTCTTTTGGGTGGTGTCTGTAATTGAATCTGCAGATCCCCCTTGCCTTGGGGAGCACCGTGTTGAAGGCTGATGCACCAGACTCAACAGGTTGTTCATTATTTCTCTGGGAGGATGAGGATGAGGGCAGGAATATTGGGATGGAGAAGGTGACACCTTCATCCCTGGACACAGGAGCAGCCTTGGTGTGGAGGATGTGTAAACCTGGGGACATCCAAGCCTCATGTATGTCTCAGCAAGCACTTGCTCTCCTCTTGTGAGTGGCTTTTCCTCTATGAAGATGAAAGGATTCATCCAATTTCTCATTCAAGCTGCACGCCAGGGCTGATAGGCATCAGCTTCATTATGAAATCTTGGCTGATCCAGGTTGTAAATGGCTTGGGATGCCAGCAGAGACTTGAAAGTTCCCTGGTGCAGCCAAAAGGGCTGTGCAGAGCCATCAGACATTCAGGAAATGTGTGTGACCATGGCCATCCCTGCTTGCTAAACAGCCCCAGGTGAAGGAGAGTGTGCTGAGGTGGAGGGGGAAATGTGGGGTTTAACACCTGTGTGTGCGAGGAGGAAGGAGAACATTTCCAGCCTTGCACTTGTGCCTGGTTCCAGCTGCTTCCTATGCCACAGAGGGTCGGGGGTTAGGATTTAGAGGAATAAAAAAGCCACTCTGGAAATACCCCTATGGGTGATGGGGTTTGATTTGCCCTGTCCAGCTCTCTCCTCACCCTGGAGTCAAGGACTCTGCTGTGGATTTGCCTTTGTCTCATGTCCTTATGGGCCTGAAGCATCTTCCTGCAGTCAGGAAAATTGTGCCATGGTTTTTTAGCTTTTTAAGGAAAGCAACTTCTCAACCTTCTCTTCTCCCCCAAGGCCTGTGGAGAGATGCTAACATCACCTCTTTTTTTTTTTTTCCCTTTTTTTCTCCTTGTTTCAGAAAGTTTGCACCAAGTGTGGGATAGAAGCTGTTGGAGCCCAGAAACGTCCTCTGTGGCTTTGCAAGATCTGCAGTGAGCAGAGAGAGGTAAAACACAGCTGTGGGGAGATGAGGCTCAGCAGCATCCACCTGCCCAGCCCAAATCTGTGCAGAGCATGTGTGGGCTCTTCCCTGTGCCTTGGAAGGCAGAAAATGGGATTTGGGAGGCTTGGCTGGAGGCCAGGCAGGCTCAAACACACACACAGTGGTGACAATTTTGTTTTATGAGGGGGTGAAGGCAAAAAAACCGCACCTGGAGCCTGGATTTGTGGGATTTTTCTAGCTCTGGCCATAAAGAGATTGTTCCCTTACACCCTTTCCCTCCTCATTCTGTGGCAAATAAACTGGGCTAACTGGTTTTTTTAGTACAGCTTGAGAGATGAAGAGCATAACTATTTGTCCCACTAAAAATAACTGGGATTGCAGCCTTTAAATCTGTTTTCCTCCCTGCCTGCAAAATCCCATAACTTGCCACTGTGTGAGACTTCTAATGCAGGTCTCTAAATTTTTATATCCTTCATCCTTGACTTTACACTGCAAAAAAAATGTAATGGGCTGCCTCAATTCCTGTCTGCCAGCCAGCATCCAGCAACATCAGGGCTCGCTGCCCTGTGCTGAAGTGAAGTCTGTGAATTTGTTCTGTGATTACTGATGGATTTTCACTTGTTCCCATCAATTTATTTTGGGTTTTGGCTTGTGGTCCTTTGAGCATCAATCCAGTCCGGCTATTTCTGACCAGTGCATCCAACTGTGTAACATGGGTGCTCTGCTAAACCAGTTTTTGAAGTGTAGTGAGAGTGTTTGTGCAGGTGTTGGAGGTGCTGAATTTATTATTATTATTACTGGTATTAGTTGTGGAAACTTTGCATTGCTCAGGTTTGACACTGGAGGGATTTTTTTGTGTGAGAGCCCCTGCAAAGTCCATGTTCAGGTAAAATGAGGATGCTGCTGGTCTTTCATTTCAGCAGCAGTGTGGGTAGGGCAGGAAGAGAGCACTCCAGCTCCCTGGATTTTGATTAGAATTTGATACAGTGAATCATCCAGATGTTTTGAATTCCAGATAGAGATCCCAAAATAGAGACTGAGGCAGATGCAGGTATTCTCTGTGCTCTGCCAGGAAACATGGAGACTAAAATTTGCTTTTTCTTTTATTCTGTTGGGTTTTTTTCATGTTATTTTATTATGTTGGGGTTTTCTTTTAATCTCTTTGTGCACTGTGGGGTTTTTCCTATTTCTTAAAAAATAATAAGTAACCTGATCACTGGACAGAGAATATTAATGTGTCCAGCACGTGTTATGCGTGGCCAGAGTGTGAGGGTATGATAACCTTCAGCACTCACTCTTTGAGTCCTGAGATGCAGCCAGAGTGCATCCCTGATGAAAATGGATGGACCTTTCCTTCTTAGACTAAATTACAGCCTCAACTTGCCTCTCAACCCTTAGCTTCTGCTTTATTTTCCAATTCCCTTTAAGGTGGGTTCAAGTCTGCCTCCTTTCTTATTTGTGCTGCTGCTGGTGCCCTGAACAGGAGAAGGTTGGCAAGGTCACAGCGTGGGCACACAGGCATCAAATCATACATCCCCTCTGTCTTCCCACCTGCCCTGCCTCTATTTTTGGGGATTTGGGAACTGAGAATTAGCCTTGGGGCACGGATCACAATAAATATCTCCCACCAGGAGCTCAGGATGGTGGGGTTGGGCATTCCCATGCACCAGCTAACAGCTGCAGTGTGTGGCATTGTCCACCTGCTTCCATCTCTTCATTTCCCACATCATTATTTATCCCTGCAGGCTGGAATTCAGCCAGCATAAGTTTAGTGACACGTGGTAACCATCTCCCCCTCTTGGTGCTGGCCTGGGGTGTGATTAAATAATCACCCTGCCCCAAAGCAGTGCCTTACATCAGCTCTCCAGCCAGAGTCGAGTGCTTGGTGCCCACAGATCCCTCTGGGAATCCCAGCCTCAGCCACTCTGCTGCTTTCTGTTTCCTTGAAAACCTCCTCTGGGAAGGCTGTGCTGCATAGAGATGAGGAACGAGTTGCTCCGACACCGTCTTATTTCTGGAGAGTGGAGGCGATGAATGGGCTCTGCCTGCTGTTTCCCAGGATTCTGACTGCATCCCAAACACAGCAGCATGTTCAGTGGAGCAGGGATGTGCAGGGTGAGGCTTCTGTGTCTGCCTGGGAGTTCCTGCTGGCAAAGGGAACATCCTCAAGGATGCACAGGCACCCCCAGACCCACAGTGCATCCTGAAATCAAATACCCGCATCACTCCACAGGCGCTCGTCCCAGCTGTTTCCAGAGGGATCTGTGGAAAAACCCTCCTTTGTTCTTCCAGGATTCTGTGGGTGTTTTCCTTTGCAGTGTCCTTGGATGGAATTAGGGGTGATGTGGACCGTGGCTTAGTGTTCCTGTAAGCAAGGGGTAGGAGCAAGTTCAGCCACATTCACACTCACTCTGAAGGGCAAGAATCTCCCTCCCTCCCTCCTCCTTGTGCCTTTCTTGACTTGGATCTTGCTTCACCTTTCTGCAGACAGAGTGAGGAGGGCTGGTTCCCCCTGGGCCAGTCCTGCTCCTGCAGGGATCCGTGGGGAGCTCGGGGATGCTGATCCCTGACTGCAGCCAGCCCTGGCTCTGGGTTTGCAGTGAAACCCCCTTGGGAATGAGATTCTAGGGCAGAAAGGGAGCAGCTCCTGCAGTGCCCAGGGCTGGTTGCAGCAGCTGTCAGAGCAGCAGAACTTGCCTGGCAGTGGTGCTGGTGGCTGAATGCACAGCTGGGACGATTTCCTGCTGCCAGGGCAGTTCGGGCAGCAGTGCCCATGCTGAATTAGCTGTGCCTGGCCAAAATCTGCCTGTCACCCCCTGGCCTGAAGGGGAAAAGGGACCTGCTGGGTTTTGTCAAATGCCTGCCCAGCCCTTTAACTCTCTGCACAGCCTTATTTTGACTGATAGCACCAGATTCTGCTCAGCACCTTCCCGAATTTCCCCTTTATATATATTTTATTTATATATATATATATATGCCCATAATTAGCGATGCTATCATTGTAAGTAAAATCCTCTTGGAAGCATTCGTGCACATTTACATTTGAATTGACACATCCAGAATTGTAGGGATAATGAAAGCAGTTTCCATGGGGTGGAGGGAGAGAGCTTTTTTTTTTTTTTTTTGTAACTCCCTCAAATATGAAAGAGAGTGTCAGCTACCAGGGACCTGTTAAAAGTTTTAATTTGCCCCCTCTACTTTCACTTTCCTTTTCATTCCTTCTCCTTCACTACACGGCATTTTCAAGGCTGTCTGCATTTCTCAGTTTATCACAACAAACCACGCAAAGATTTTTGTACTGGAGGAACGGGGTCATCTCCTCCCCGGTGCTTCCGTTTCCCCATATCCACTCCTAGTACTTGGAGCACTGTAAAGCAACACAGCTCGGGGCTATTCCTGCCTGGCATGACAATTTCCTGGCAAAACACCCCAGGGATGGAGAGGGGTGTTTATTTTGGGTGACTCTGGATTGAATGAGAGCCATGTGCACCTGTTTGCAATTGAAAGAACTCATCAATAGCCTCTGCCATATTATTTTGAGGGTGGCAGTGAGTAGTTAGACTCAAAATAGTGTCCTCTAGAATAGAGCCATGGAGGGGGAATAAAAAAAAGGGGCCTGATTGAAAGGGGGATGATAAATGGTTGAAGGCTGGCAGCCACTGCAGCTTGAGAAACGTCGGGGTCAGGGGGGCGATGGATTTTGCTATTCCGGAAACAAAGCTCGGGATGGTAATTTCACTGCCTTTTAATTTCCTTCATCCTCGAGTGCTGAATGTGGGAGTTGACAACAGATTGCTGTAAATAATGTAATTGGAAATCTCTGTGTTATGGAAAAGCAGATGAATGCAAATAACGAGGGTGAGGAGCGCTCGCTCTCTCCCCGCTGCCAGCGGCGTTTGCAGGGTGCCAGCGCCGTGCTGGAGAGCTGGGACAAAGTAGCTGTGTGGGAATGTGCTGCAGGCAGGGGATGCCAGCAAGGTCCTCCCAGGGTGGCTGCATCTGCAGGTGCCTTTTTCTTTGCTGTAGCCCACAGGAGGCTGCTTGCCCACCTTTTGGTTTTGCTGGTGTCAGCATGGGAAGCTAAAAGTGGTGCTTTTCCTCTCACCAAGGCCCAGATTGCTGTGAAGGAAAGGGCTGCAGGATGGGAACAACTCCTGCATGGCACAAGCAGGAGGTGGTAGAGCAAAATGTGGCTTTGCAGCAAAGATCTTTCCTCAGCATCTCTGTTTAGGGGTTGTGGTTTGGTGAGGAGGACTCTGGGGAGGCTGCAAGTGTTTGTTATGATTTCCCTCAGCTGTGATCCACCTCTTCATCAGCAAGTCCTAATGTTTTGCCAGTTCAGGAGCTTGGTTTAGCACTTGTTTGCTCAGGGAAGTTTGAGCAGCAGCATGGGTCTTGCCAGGGCCCAGTGATTCTCTGTTAGGCCCCATTTCCAGGCTGCACTTGAAAATGCTCAATAAAATCCCCATCTGCTTCTGCCTGTGTCACTCCATAGCTGCAGTGATGGCTTGATGCAACTTTAATGGGAATATTATCAGGGTTATAAAAGGCATTTATCTGTCATGGCCATGGCTGTCCCTCTCCCTGGTGACATTCCAACTCCACCCAAACGCAGACTGCCTTGGGGAACAGATTTCACCTTAATGTGAAAAACAGGAATTTGATTCTCAAGGCTCTGTTACGGGCATATTAATTTAAAATCAAGCAAAAACTTTGCTGTCAGTGGCCATCAATCAAATGCCATCAATAGCAGTCAGCAGCATCGACCAGTTTTGATCCAAGGCTGTTCCAGCTGCCCCATGTGCAGAGCAGGATGTGACCCGTGGTCCTTTGGCATGAGCTGTGCTGAGACCTGGAGGGCCAGAGGGGCTGAATCCATCCAGGGGAGAGCATCTTGGTGCAGCTGTTTTAGAGCTGATTTCAAAACAATTTCACTGCTGCCATAATAGGACCAAAGTCTATTAGAAGCACCAATTTAAAGGGAATATGTATGCATATATTTTTATCCATTTTTATAGTAGTATTACCACATCAGAGCTGGGTGTGTTATGTCATTAACTCTTTCTGTAACGACTTGCTCTGGGGTAGTGAGAAGCCTGGGGGTGCCCAGCCTTTGTTCCAGCCATCCGTGCTGTGTCTGATTGGTTTTATGGTGTGTCTAAATTGGAGCTTGCCTGAAGATAATAGGTCTCTCCAGTGCTTCAAATTAAATTACAGATGTTGCAAGGTCTGTTCAGAGAGTGGCTGTACCAGAGGGCTGTTTCCTCCCCAGCAGTTTATCCAGGGAAGGGGTGTGTGCACCAGAATCCCAGTGTGTGTCAGGGATGGACACTTTCCAACCCCGTCCTTGTCCTCCTGCTGTGCTCTTTGGGTGCAGCTGCTCCCAAAACCTGCAGCCTTCCTCAGGGAGACCTGGGCCTGCCCAGCCTGCTGCTCCTGTGTACCTGGCTGAGCTCTGTGCTGAGGTGCCTGTCCCACACTTCCAAAATGGGATGCACTTCCCAATGCTTGGAAAGCAGAGCCTTTTCCTGCAGGGTCCCTGTGCTGCAGTGCCATGTGCTGCTTGGCACACGGCAGCAGCAGCACGCTGTGCTGTCCCCACGTGCCAGCAGGAGGGACAGCAGGAGCTGTGTCAGCCTGTGCCTTGCCTGGCTGGGTCAGTTTGGCTCAGTGGAGAAGGAGCTGGTGAGGTGTCCTGCCTGCCAAACCCCCTCTGCAGAAGAACAACTTGCAGCCTTGGCAAATTGGGTGGTTCCCCAGCAGGGGAAGTTTGGTGTGGCTGCAGGATGCTCTCCCCTCCTGGTTTGCAGCTCCTGCCTCCCCCTTGCACGTGTGCTGGGTCGCAGCAAGGCTCTGCTTTCTTCTGCTTGGGTGCTCTCTTTTTCAAAAACCACATTACCAGGTCCTCCTCTGAATTCAGATCACAGGACCCCAAGCACAGAGATTTGAGCTCTCTTGGTTGGTGGCTCTGGACTGGGAACTGTCAGCAGTGCTGCTGGTGTCCTGCTTTCTGAGAACAGTTCCTGAATGTCAGGTGTTGTCAATGCCCTCTGCTTTGATTAAGCTCTGAAGGCAGATTGCAAATGTACTGCTGCAATTAGGGATATCTGCATTTGCACCCACTGCCATGGTGATGAAGCTGTGTGTAAGATGTTTTGGGAACTTGGAGTGGAAACACTGATGATCTCCTTCACTCTGAGCAGAAGTGCAAGAAATAAAAAATGATATTTTTTACTTTGTTAACTTATTTTTGCCCTGGCTCTGGTGTCTTTAGCTCATTATAAGGCTGCTAGAAGGCACGCAAGAATTAGGTTTGTAAGAAGCCGTTTCTCCTTGTCTGAGCTGCCACCCTTCTCCCTTCCCCTGGCTTACAGCAGGCTTTGTATTAAATATACTTAATAGAGTGCCTTCATCATAAGCTGCATTAAGGCTAAATTGGAGAGGAGAGGCTGTTCCTACAGCAGATATTACAGTTTAGTGTTTGAGGTCCATTTCCTGCTGCAGGTTCAGGTTATTTGAGTGTTGTTCTTGTTCTGGGGTTTTCAAGCTCATTACACGATCTGGCTTGGCCTGAATTGCTCTGTGAGATGAGTACTGAGGCAGCACTTCTGCCATCACCTTCTGCTCCTCCTTCAATCTGTACCTGCTGCTTCTTCACAGCTGGGATTTTTCAGCTGTGGAAGGAGGACAGAGATGAATCTGAGCAGACGAGGACCGGGGAGGAATTTGGGATCAGAGGGGAGCGGCTGGGCCGGGCTTGGCGGGGAGCTCATTTTGTGGTGGCTGTGAAAACCCAGCTGAAGGTGTGCTGCCTGTGTCTCTGGCAGGTCTGGAAGAGGTCTGGGGCGTGGTTCTACAAAGGGCTGCCCAGGTACATCACACCTTTGAAGAGCAGCAGCAGCAAACCCCTGGAGCTGCAGTCCCAGCCCTGGCAGGATGAGGTGGCCGTGCCGGAGCCAGAGAGCGTCGGGAGCAGCCGCTCCTTCAGCTGGGCCAGGGGAAAAGGTTGGTTGTCCCACCCAGGAAGCAGGTGGGAGAGGGAGCTGGCTTCTCCTGCTGCTGCTGGCAGGACCCCAGCAATCCGGGGAAGTCCTCTGTCAGAGGTGTTGTCCCGCAAGGTGTGGTGTGTTTCTCACGTGCTTGATGAGGTTCTGTGGTGCGGTGGTTGTGTGAGGATTCACTGGTGTTTAAGTGCACGTCGGTGGCCCAGGTTAGTCCCACTCCTCATGGACTCCCCATGCCTGCTGTCCTCCATTTCTTGCAGCTTTCATCCCTGTTTTTCTGGGCTGAGCCATGGCACAGACACCTGCCTGCAGTCACAGCCTGGAGAGCTGCTCCTGCCGAGCTCCAGGGGTTGTGCCACTGGTGGACATCACTGCGGCCAAGGCTGGTCTCATTCCCTTCCTCCTTGAGGCTATTGCTCCTTGCTTCTGCTGCTCTGCTGGGCAGATTCCACTGTGAGCTGAGTTAGAAATTGCTCTGCCAGCATGTGAGTGCTGCAGAATCAGAGCTGCTGCCAGTCTGCTTTGATTTCCTTTCCCTCTGTGTGGGTTAGCAGAACTGTCTGGCCTCTCCCCTTGTGATCTTTCTGTTAGATCCCCTCAGCTGGAGAAGGCCCCTCAAGTAAACCAGCTGCATGTACTCTTCCCAGAAGTGCAGGGGGAAAGAATCTTAATAAAGAAACCTCAGGAGACTTGGGTTTACAAACCTTGTCTTCAGGGCCCAGCTAAGAAAGCACTCCCAGCCCTACTGTAACTTTTGTAATTAAAGACAAATTAGATCAGCAATAGATGGTTGGTTTCTCTCCAGGAGATGCTTGGAAGGAGTTGTCTAAACAGAGGGACTGATTGATGAGGTTGTTTTTTGTTCACATGATAATGAAAACATTAAGAGTTGAAGCTGCTGAGCCCAGACCTGGCCTGCTGCTTGGTTCAGCTTTTCAGCTGAGTTTTGTTTTTTTGGAGAAGGCTTCCCCATAAATACAGGCAGGAGCAGGGGGAGGACAGCAAAGTGACCTTTGATAAGCTTTGATGTGAGTGGTGAGCTGCCTTTGTCCCTGCCCTCTGATGTTTGTCTGGCTGCTGTTTTATGGGTTGGGTAATCTTAATTTATGGCTTTATTTCCCAGTGCTTCCTTTCCCTGTTGCCCTTCTCTGTGAGGCTGCCTGTTCTCTGGACAGCTTTCAGTGGGCACTGTGGGCTGTAATTCATCTCTGGAGCTGGGAGCTTGTGCATCTCCTCCCTACTTTTCCTTCTTTTGAAGCTGCCAGTGCTGGCATTCCTGCTGTTTGTCATCCCCCAGCTGTGCCGCGCGCAGGGCAGCCTCCTTCCCCCCGTGCAGATGTGCATCCACGATACTGCCACTGTGAATCTGCAGCTGGAGCTGGGCTGAGCTCCCCAAGGCAGCCTGGTTCCCCCTGCCTGGCTGTGATAGCATTTGTCAGTTCACACCTTGTACACCCTCCCCCAGACACGTCCTGGCAGCTCCGAGCGCGGCCCTGGCGCTTGTTTGGCAGGATGTTCCCGGGAATGAGCTCTGGCATTTAACATGCCTGCCTCTGACAGGCTGCTCTCTGTGGGGTTTCCATTATCTTGGCCAGTCCCTCTGATGTGCTGAAGGAGCCATCTCTGAGCTCCTCTGGGATTCAAGTCAGGTGGGGCCAGCACGGTCCTGTCATAGCCCCTGGGCATCGCCCGTGCCAGGAGCTGCTGTGCAGCAGGGATGGGACAAACTTCAAGTGTCCCTTTTTCCTCCTCAAAAGTGAGGGATCAGTGGCAGAACCTGGGGATTTGCTCCCACTTCAGGAGGGTGGAAGGCAGCAGGACCAAGGGAGGGCAAGAATATGCCTCAAGGAGGAAAAGTTAAGCCCAGCAGGGAGAAGTTTTATTTTTGCACACCCGGTATTTCTCCGGGTGTCTCGCTGACACTGGGATTTGCTGGTGCCTTTAGTTTTCCTGTTATAAACAAGCAGTTGCCATGGGAACCCTGCTATTAGTTAAGGCACAAATGTATTGTCAGGAGGAGAATAGCAGCAATATTTCTTTGGCTGGGCAGCAGCTCTGCTCCATGTGCTGGAATGTGGGTGGGATTCTGCGCCGGGTCAGGGGGTGGGAGCAAGAGCAGCAGGGCTTTCCTGCTTCCAGGCTCTGAGTTCTGCAGGAAAAACACAGAAAGCAGCTGGGTGGGAAACAGAAGTGTGATCCCTGAGCTGCTGCAGTTTGGCAGCAGAGCTGCCTGCTGCTGTGCATGGTCTCTGGGGGATTTTCCTGTTCCATCTGTGTTGCCAAGCAATGGGATGTGCCAGAGGCATGGGAGCAGCAGCTGGGCAGGGGGATGCAGTGGGTTTGTCCTGTGTCTGTGAGCTGGAGGCCACATCCCTCAGCGATGGAGCAGAGAGGGATGTGCTGGGGAGGGTCAAGAGCTCTGCAGGCCCCCAAGGGGGAACATCCAGCTTGCCAACTCTGCGGTGACAAAGCTGCAACTTGTGCTGCTCCTGAAAGGGACAAGGCCTGGGTCCAGTCACCTCTGCCTTCTTGGAGCAACACTGGGTGTGATCTGGCACAGGAGCTGCCCTCAGTGGGACCCTGGGCTGCAATAATCCTCATTTCTCTCCCTTTCCCACCTGCAGTGACCAGGAGCTGGTGCCCTCCCTGCTCCCCGTGTTTGCCAAAAATCTGGGTGCTGCAGGGCAGCCCTGCTCAGGGGTTGTGCTCATCCTGGGCTTGTGTTGGAGCTGTGATTCCCACGTGCTTTTCCAGTGTTTTTGACAGCTGTAGGATGTGCCAAGCTCTGTGTGTGCCAGTCTGGGCTCTGCCCTGCGCTGGCAGCACCAGGGAGCTCGCATGGCTCTTCCCGTGCCAGAAACACACATTTAATAACAGATCCCAACCCCAGCCAAGTGCTCCTTCCCCTTGGCCTCAGCACAGCCTCCCCACGTCCTGATTTGCCCCTGGGGATAAGTGCAGCCAGTAGTTGTCCTTCACCATTCCCTGTGGCTCTCTGCTGCCTCTTGCTTTAGGGATTGAACCACGTGTGGAGGGACCCTGGGCCCCTCCAGCAGCTCCAGGGCTCCAGGCTCTCAGAGAGTGACCCATTCCCTGTGGAAATGCTGTTTTTCTAGCGAGTTTTATCTCAGCAGATTTTATTTTATAAGCTTTTTTTTCCTAGTCAGCTGGAGGTAGGGATAAATCTGCTCCGTTCTCTGGAAGAGCAGCTGTCCCACAACTCCTATTGATATATCAGCAACTGCTGGAGCACCAGATTTAATACTTCTGGGCTCTGGAAAGTGCCAGCAGAAGGTCTGGGAGCTCTGGATGAAGGATTACCTGAAAGGGAGACTTTGGTGCAGTGAGTAAAATACACTCTTATTGGCAGCAGAGGAAATGAGAGCAGACAGGGCTGGTCCTGTGGTGTGAGTGCCTTCGAGTCATTAATATTTTCCTCCCCTTGTGCTGGTTCTCTCTGAGCTGCTGAATGGCAGGAGGACAGGCAGCTAAAGTCACCTCCACTGATTCACTGGGGCCTTCTCCAAATAAATCCTGGCTCCCAGCATTTCTGGAGGATTCATGGAGGAAGGAGCTGTTCTAAAGCAATGGATTTTATGAATCCAGGAGAGAGAAAAAAAAACAACAACAAAAAAACCCCAACAGATGATGACCAAGTGGAACAGGACTTCATTTTCTGAGAGAATTGAGCAATAAGATGGTCAGAATGAGCCTTATACAGCTGAGATTTGGATTGTACAGGGAAAAACCCCACTTGATATGTATGGATTGTTTATAACAGTGCTTATGTAGAACTTCCCATCTCTCCCAGGGACTTCTGAGGTACTGATGAAGATGTTTTTTAGACAAACCTTTGCTTTGAGGACTCCTGGGGAGCAGGGCAGCCCCCCAGTTTGTAAAGAGGCCTTTTTTCCCCTCCCACAGCCCCTTTCCCTGCAGGGAAAGGCTGTGCAGGGTGTGTGTGAGGACCAGCTTCAATAATGCTTTGCAATAACACTGGCAGCCAACTTTAAGATCCTCAGGGATGTGAGCATTACTTTAGGTACTCACTTTTTTTTTTTTTTAAATGAAATATTTTGTGTCGGACAGATCGCTGCCTTGTGTACAGGAGTGCCTGCAGAGGTGCTTGGCAGGAATATTTGACAGCTCCTGCTCTGTGCAAGGGGAAGGATTCCCATCCTCCAGCCCTGGGGAGTGCTGGAGGGTTTGGGCTGACACAGAGAGATGAAGTGACAGCTCTGTGTTAGCTCCTTGTACTACTGCACCCTCTCTGAGGCTGGGCACTGTGACTAACATGGCCTGGGGGCAGCGTGGTTTGCTCAGGCACAGAGAAAAGTCACTTCTCACAGGAATGTGAGCTTCCAGAGACGTCCTGGTGGATCTAAAAAAAAAATAAATCATTGGGGCTTCCTTTTTCTGCAGGAGAGGCTGTAGGGAGCGGTGTTTCCTGCTTTGCATCCCTCATGGGCTGATTTTGTACTTTGTACCAGGAGTTGTGACCTGCTCTTTGAAGTGGCTGCTGAGCTGCCAGGAGAGCTGCTATCTGCCTGGTCAGATGGAGAAGTGCTGTAGGTGCAATGCCTCAAGCAAAAGGCAGATTTTTTTTCCCATTAACTTCCTCCTCAGCCCCACCATTTCTGCTCTGAGGACAAACCATCAGAAGAAGCCAGGAACTGGGAAAAAAACGCCTTTCTCGTTTTCCCCAGAGCAGCCTGGCAGTCGAATTATCTTTTATACCAGTGTAAGCAGGAGAGGTGTTTGCATAATTGCATGGAAAAGTGGAAAGGACCTGCCAGTTTGGAAAGCTGGCAAAATGAGGCTCCTTCAGCTCTTTTGGAAAATATAGGGAGTGGAAAGCAGCAGGAAGAGAGCCAGGATTCAGGGAGAGGAAAAACACAGGGAGGAAAAAAAAGCAGCTTTGAGCCTCCTTGAGGAAAAGGAGTGACCCTTGCCTTTGGAGCTTTGGGGATGTAGCAGAAACGCAGTTTGCTGATGGGGGTGATTTGATGTGCTCAGGATTTAGCTGGTGTTTCCCTCTTAGATCCTGGAGGCCTCCCCCAGGAGGAGGGGTGCTGGGATGGGTCAGAGGGAGCAGCAAAGAGCGGCACAGGAGCACTGTGGTCCCCCCGTGGCCCCAGCCAGCTTTAGGAGAGAAGCACTGGTGGTGTCTGCACCTGCTGCAGGTGCTGGCACCACGGGAGAGTGTGCAGCAGAGTTATAAATCATCTGCAAAAGGTAAAACCCCACGGTGTTGGAGAGGAGGAGGGAACAGCTGCGGGGGAACTGCAGGTGGGGTCTCCTGTGGAGAGGGGCAGCGTGAGCAGCGAGTCAGCGTTTGTTCCTGGTTTGTTTGGGCCCATCTGGCACCTCTTTGGGAAGTGTTATGAACATTGTGAATAACTGTCTCTCTCCTCTCCTCCCCCTGATGTTTCCTGCAGTGGTTTCCAGTGACAGTGAGAGCGACTCGGAGCTCAGCTCCTCCAGCCTGGATGACAAACCCATCCCTGTGGGATCCAAAGGCTCTCAGGGGAGAAAGCTCCAAGCAGGAATGGGTGAGGAGCTGCAGTTCCTTGTGGCTGGAGGGTGGGAAGTGGCAAGTGCTGGAATGTTTGGCCCTTGGCTCAGCTGTGCCAGGTGAGCCTTTCTCAGTGGGATTTCTCATCCCATGGGTCTGCCCTTGCAGCTGTGGGAGCAGCACATCCCTGGGCTCCTCACTCCTGCCTTTACAACACTGGAATCACTGCTGTTTTCTGGGAGCACAGCACACGAACTGGGGGGAAACCCTGGCTCCTGGCTGTAGCTGGGGCCTTCCTGCTCCTTTAGCACCCGGCTCAGTGTCCACACCCGCTCCCCGCTGCCTCAGCAGCATCTCTGTCCTGTCCCTGCAGCACCCACGAGGGGACCCAGCCAGGCCATGAGCAGAGCCCTGGGGGTCTCCCAGTGCCCCCCACAGCTGGGGAGCCCCAACAGCCTGGGCAGTGAGCAGGGGGCCGAGCTCAGCCCCTCGGACAGCGGCCACAGCGACCCAGCCTCGGACAGGCGCGACAGCGACGCCGGCACCCCTGGTAAGCAGCACCCCTCTCCAGGTAGGAAAATTAATCCACAAACAGCAGAGGTTTCTGTCCAAAAAGGAGACAGAGGAGTCCTTTTACTTTGTTGGAATAAAGGGAGAGGCCATGGGGCATGGCCCTGGGTCTTTCCAGTTTTTGGAGGATGCAGCCTCCTTTTGTTCCCAATTTCCCACCACATTTCCCTCTCTCTTTCCCCACTGGCTGAGGCATTTGAGAGGTACAGGCTTCCCAGAATGCCTGATACCTCAGATTTCCCTCTAATGTATAACCCTCCCTTTTAATTTTTAATTCTTATGGAATCTGTGGTTTTTCCCCATTGTTTCCTTCATCTTTCAATACTCAATTTCATTTATCAAGCCTACAGTTTGTTTGTAAAGGCAAATATTTTTTCCATTCATCAATCAGTGGAAACCTTCTCACTGTTTCTTTTCTCTCTCAGTGCTGGTTTTACCTACCAGCAGACCCACAGCTTGTTTGTAAAGACAAATCCCTCATTCCTCTCACAGCTTTTTGTGGCTGGATTCCCTGGAAGCACAGCTTTCCCAGGGGTACACAAAGCTGTGGCCTCGGGATCACTTTCCCCTCCCTGCTTCTTTGTTGTGCTGGCAGGTGCTGTCACAGTGTCACACCTCCTCCCCTGAATGCAAAACCCTTTCTGCAACATGAGTAATCGTCTGGGGTGGGAGCTGCCTGCACCCACGGCCAGGAGCACTCAGAGCCTGGGGCTGTGCCCCTGCAGAGCCCTGGAGCTCCTCTCTGTCCTGTAGAGCCAGCAGAACAGACTGAACTTCTCCTGAAGCAAAGCAGCCCAGCAGCTTTATGAGACTAACATTTTTTCCTGGAGTTAGGTGGCTCTTAAAGCCAAGCATGGCTCTTCCCAGAACTCTGCAGTGCAGAAGAAAGACATTTTCCCCACTCAGAAACCTCAGAACAATTAAGTGACTGGGAAAGCAGAGGCTGCTATCACACCTGAAGCAGCTGAAAGAGATGCAAATGTGTTCTCTCTGCAGTTCCCACTAATTTAGTCACTAACCCCTCAAGTTATCACCCAGCACCGCTCCCTCCTGAGCATTCCTGCCCTCTGAACTGCCTCTCCTGTTGTTCCTGAGCCTGCTTGGTGCTGGGCACATTGAGGCATAAATTGGATTAGAGAGAGCAGGTTCATCCTTCAGTGCAACACGGAGTTGTGGTCCCCCTCCCCGCGCTTCCTGCTGGAAGCAGGCAGCACAAAATTGTTTTTCTGCTCTTCCCTCCCTCCCCAGCTTTCAGGGACTACTTGCACTTTTTAGTTTTTCACCAGGCAAACCAAGCAAGTGGTTCTTCTTCCCCCTGGATTAGAGCCTGCCCTGGACTGGGTGGTTTATTTTAAGCTCCCGTTGTAGCTGGAATTAGAGAGGCTGGATTGCTGCTGTGGGTTGGCTCTGCTGCCTGTGGAGAGGAGCTGCAGGTTGTCCTGTGGGATTGGAGTGGGTGTTGGTGGGTAGCAGGTGACCCTTTGGGTGCTGCCTGTGATGGATGGATGGATCCACTCCTGGACAATGTGTTTGTACTCAGCGTTCCGTAGCTTCTCTGCCTGCTCTTTGAGCCAACTGCTGCCTGGCCATGACACTGCAAACTATTTCAGAGGCAGAAAGAAAAATGGAAAAAAAAGCCCTTTTTCCTGCTAAAAACTCCATATGCAAAGCTTGGCACAAAGGGTCAAATCTTCCCAGTGGGATCTCCCTGTTTATGTGGGGGAGAGCTAAAGTGACTGGGAGCATGGGCAGATATTTAAAAAAGGAAAACTGCAGCAATCTCCTGAGCCCAGTTAAAGTTGGCCCTGAGATGCAGAGAGGATCCTGCTAAAGAAAAGGTTAAGCCAGGTTGGCTGCCTAGGGAGTTTCTGTAAAGATCTTTTTTATGTCTGAGGTCATTTATTTCTCAGTGTTCCTGCAGAAGGGGCTGCTTTGTTCAGACAAGAGCCGTGGTACAGGGGCTCCGTGGCCTCCCAAAACCAGGGCAGGGAGGCAGGAAATCAGCAGCGACTACTTCAGTACTTTGGGTGCCTCTCTTTCACAACAAACAGAGGCTGCTTTTGCTGCTGATATATTTAAAGAGTGAAGGAGGTGATGGGTACTGGGTGTCAAAGCTTTTCCCAGCATCTCCCTGCCCATGGGACAGCCCCTGAACTCAGCCCTGCCCCAAAAGCTGAGCAAGGGGTAAATATCCTTCTTCATTTCACCTGCTGATCCTCAGCTGCACAATGGGGCTGCTAGAAGATGCTTTTTCCCTCTGGAAAGCTCTGCACCTTTAGAATACCACGTCAGGAGCAATTTTTGTTTCATATTCTCACCTCAGGTGTTGTTCCACTGGTGACTTTCTTTGTGCTTCCTTTTCTCACCTCTGCTCCAACTCCGCTCTCAAGCGCGGCTTTGCAGAGCGCCAGAACAGGGAGCTGGGCAGTGCTGCTGCAAAAACAGCTGCTCTCACAGCCTGCCACAGCTCTTTCTGAAGGCCAGGCCAGCAGCAGGGTGGTGGCCAAGGGAAAACATGGAGATACCAAGGAGAGGTTGGAGGTTTCCAGCGTGCTGCTCCGGCTCCAGCTCCGGCTGGGGTTTGCTGAGGCAGATAATGAAGCCTGGAGTTTGTCATAAAATGACTCATTGTCAGAGCTGTGTTGGGATTTAGGCAACCTCAGCCCATGAGCCAAAGTTTCAGAAGAGTGGCGAGTTGAGAGGCTGCCAATTTTATTTTAATTTTTTTTTCTTTACCACCTGCTCTCGAAACCTTTCAAAAGCACCGTGTTCTGAGGGGCTGGTGTTCCTTCTGTTCTGAAGCTCCAGTTCCTGGAGGTGCCTGCTCTGACATAATAGCTTTCAAGAGAAGGGTCACACACTCGTTTTCCTGAAGAATGTTTTATCCTAAAGAAAACTAAATTTGCACATGTGGAAGGAGCACAATCTTCCTTTTCCCTGTTACTTGCTCCCAGCTAGGGCAGGTGACTCACCTTGCTCTGGCTGCACAGCTGATGCTGAGAGATGCCTTAAAAAAGAGCAAAATCCTCACTTGTCTTGATTATGAGGTTTTTATTAAGGAAGGGGAATATTAAACAGAACGAAACAAAGAAATAATCAATATCTTACAGTGGTTTTCATTAGCCCTGAGAGAGCTTTTAATGGAGATAACAAATCCAAGCTTGGGGCTGCTGCAGGGGGTAAATTAAGCAAAAGGCATCTCCCCTGGGATCAGCAGCACATTCTGCATTGCTGGCTGCTGGGGTTCTCAGCACCTTCTGAGGGCCTTGGCCCAGAAATGGGTGAATCCCCTTGGCTGTTCCATGGGCTGCTCGCTGGTGGGGAATGCTGAAGGAGCCTGGCATGGGCTGTGGGGCTGGAGAGAGCTGTGATTCCTGCTGGAATCAGCTTTGAGAGTCAGCCACAAGAGAAGCTGATGAGTGAGTGCAAATCACAGCCTCCCCATCTCTGCCTGCTTGCCAATGTGTTGTCTAAATCATTAATACTTAAAGAGTGGTGTAGCAGCTGGCACTTAAACAGAGCCACGTTGAACGGGGCTGGGAGTGGCTGGTGAGGGGGTAAGAAATGTTCTGGTTTGCAATCACAGGGTGAGACCTGCTGGAAACAGCCCCAAATGTCATCAGGTCCAGCCTGAAGCCTTCTCCTGGGTACCTCCTTGTAGCTGCTTTGTGCTGGGAGAGGCTGAGCAGAGCTGAGGGAGATGGACAGGGAATGCTGCTTCCAGCTCTCATAATATGGGGAGATTTGTGCCCTGTCTTTCAGGAACTGACTGGATTTAGAAATTAGGTGGTGCCTCTCTGTGGGCTCAGTGCCTCCCTGGCTCGGGTAGGCATCCACTTTTGCTCATAAATATTCAAGCTGTTAATACATGAGCCAGGCAGAGCCATTCAGCATTATTTTTGTGGCAGGAAATTCTCTGGGCATCTTTGAAGTTAAAGCATTATCTTCTATTTTCCCTTCCATTCTGCTTCTCAGATGTCTGCTTTGCTCCCTCAGGGAGGATGAGGTGGCAACATTTTGCTTCAGTGGGTCTGACTACTCCATTCCAGTAGGAAGAAGAAAAAAAAATTGTCCTAACAGTAATTAGGCTCCAAATGGGGTAGTAATTTCTTTAATGACTTGCTCCGTGGCAGTCTTTGGGGAGCTGACTTTTGTTTTCCTGTGCTCTGTGAGAAAGTTGCTGGAATGTTTTCTGCCTTGTCCCTTGTTTGTGTGAGCCAGTGTGGGTTTCCATGGCTGAAAGAGGTGGGAAATCCCTGCTCTTCCTCCCTCTGCTTGCATTTGGGGCACAGTTTGGGAAGGTCAGAGGGATCAGATATGAAGGAAAAACCCTCACCCACACCCAGCCTCTCCCATCCAAGCCTCTGCTCCCTTCACTGGCTGCCTCATCAAATTTTGGGCGCTGTTCTTTTATCCCCTTTTTTCCTCAGAGCTCGCTGGGATTGAGTTTTCCTGCTGCCAGGGAGGATAAGTTGTCTGTCTTCCCCAAAGTGAAAAAACTGAATTGTGCCTTCATGGCTGAGGAGCTTTGAGCTGTCTCTGCCTCCTCAAACCCACAGTGCACCGAGTGGTCCTGCTGTACTTATAAATAAAACATAGCTTTGGGTAGTGGCAGCGTTAGCAAATTATTCAGGGTTTGCATTCCAGATACAATGCATTTGTAAATATGAACCTCAGGAGAAGCCTGTGCCCCCCTTCCATGTTTGAGGGAATTAAAATATTTTCATCCTTGAGTGGTGGAAGCAAAACATTTTCAGCTCTTTCAAGCCTGCCTTGAAGTTAAGTGAATAAAGGCTCGAGTAACTAAAAAATAAATTACTTTCACTATTCCTGTAATTCTTTATGGAGTTTTAAATTGAAGGCTTCTTCCTTCAAAATAGAGGGATGACAAAGATTCATTCTCTTGGCTCTTTCACTCAATATATCAGGAAACAAGTCTGCTGCTGAGGATGAAACTCCTATTTTTGTGCCTTCTTTCCCATTGCAGAGGTCTGTGCTTTGGTCTTTGATCAGACAGCCTGTCTGGCCTCCTGTCCCCACCTCCTCAGACTTATTCTCTGCCCTCTGCAATCCACTCCTCAGCTTCCCATTCAGCATTTTGCACAAAGCATCAAGGGCAAGAGTTGATGTCGTCTTTGCAAACAAAGCAGGAAGGAAAGAGCAGGGCAAGCTGGTAAGGTAGAAGTGAAAAGCCTGGATTTTGGAGCCTTTGTAAACACACAGAGAGGTTTTATGGCTCGGGAGGTTATCTTTTAACAGGGATATCAGGCAGCAGCTGCTGGGAAGAATTTGCCTCGGTACTCCCCATGCCTTGAACAGCTCCCACTGAACACTGTGCTTGCCCTGTCCCTTCTCCAAGAGGAGGAGCAGTGNTCTTCCCAGCCTCCATCTCGCGGGTGCTGGTGGCACTTTGGCATTGGTGTGAGGTAAAGGGACACAGTCTAACATAGGTGACAGCTATTGGAAAGTAACTATAAATAAAGTATTTGTAGTTTATAGTATAAAAGAGAGCACAGGCCCCGTGGGAGAGGAGAGTGCCTTGGTCTGGCCTGCTGAACAGACCTTAGCTGGCCAGGCTGAAAATGTTTTCTGATAAACAACCTTGAGACCGAGATCTGAAGACCTCAGACTTGTTCTTGGACAGCTGGGCTGGAGAAAAGAGACTTTTTACACATCTCGGGGTCATCTTGAGCACAGGAGGCTCTGAGATGTCCCACAGAGCCTGCCTTTGGCCAGGGGGGCTGAAGGGATCAGCTCAGGTTTGTTCAGTCAGCAGGAGACAGACCTGGAGCAGAGCAGAGCTGTGCCCATCCCCAGCCCTGGCCCAGGCACGTGCAGCAGAGCAGGGAGGTCTCAGAGCAGATCTGCCACGTCACCCCTCAGAGCTGAGGTCTGGCCTGGGGAGCAGGTACTGAAGGACCAGTTCTAGCAGCACAACTCCTCATTTCTCCTTCTTTCCACATTTCCCTTCCCCTGTCTTTTCTTCCTTTAATCAAGCCTAATGGGCCCTGACTGCTGGACTAATGGTGCATGGATGTTCTCTTTATTATTTTTAGGGAGCTCTTAAAATGGCACTGAGCAGCAAAAGCAACGTGAAATAACTTTGTGGAGCCTCTCCCCTTCACTGCTTTCCAAACAAAACTTTTCTCCTTTATTTATTTTGAAGGCAAACGACGAGTCCGCACCAGAACACGGCTCTGATGGAGGTGAAGATGGAGCTGCTTTTTCCTGGATCCAGCACCCCCATTCCTTGGATTTCACTCCAGACAGGATATGCTGCCAGTGGTGACTTTGTGATGCTGGCTCTTCCCCAGGCATTGGCAACACGGGGACACCTGGGGCAGCACCTGCAGAGAGCCTGGGGCTGTGGTTTGCACCTGGCTCCCACGGGGAAGGTGCTCCTGCTCTTTCCTGTCCTTGTTCTGGTTGGAGGGAGTTTGGTGGGGGCATCAGGAGCCAAAGTGAGGGTTGTGCTCCCCTTCCCTCCCTCTCTCTCTGCTCAGGGTAAAGAAACCCTCCGAGGAGCTGGCTGTGATTTTTTCGCTCCTCTTGGCTGTGTGAGGGTGTCTCTCAGGGGAGAGCACTCCCCCAGCCCAGCTGGCTGCCTGTGGGCACCCAGATAGGATAAAAGCTTTCAGATGACTTTATCCTGTAAAGCTCTGCAGATTGCCCTCCCATGTGCACACCTTACATGAGCAAGGGCCTTTCTTTTGCCTTTTTCCTGGAAGTTTTGAGCATCTGGCTGACTCTGGTGGTGGCACCATGAGTCAGGCTGTTGAAAACTTTGTGTCCCGGTCCTGTTTATTCTCCTGGATGGACAAGTTCCCTCCTAAGGCCTGACAGATGAGAAAAATCAAGTTACCTCACATCTCTAGAGCAATTAGATCTTTGAAGACCTGAACAAAACCCACACTGGGCTGGTAGAGAGTCTCTGGATTTTATTAAATGCTCTGGAGCTGACCTGTCTATTATGAAGCAACAAAGGATTCCAAAAAGTTCCCTCTGAAATCATGGAGTTAAAGGCAATTTGTGGCCATTAATGTCAGCCTTTCCCCTCAGTTATTACTCTTCTGTTCTGTTTTCCTTTGCACTGGGCACTTTGTGTGCATGTAGAGTGTGTTCTTACAAATGGCTGCAGTATGAAGATAAATGAGATTGGGTGCTGGAACACTCTGGCAGAAGATCCAAAATCAATCCCTGACTTGTTTTTTAAATGAACATGGCCTAGCAGAGGACCATTCCCTTTCTGCTTTCCCAGTTAATGTGCTGTGGCAGGTTGCTGGTGAAATGCTTCCTCTGTGGTCTGTTCCTGCCCTTTTACAAATGGAAACAAAACCTTTGGGCCCCCCTGGGCTTCCTGAGATGGCAGAAAAAGAAATCTCTGAATGTGGTGTTGGAGAGAGCAGGGGATGAGGTTGTTCTCCACTGAGGGATATTTCATGGCAGGGTCTGTGTTGTTAACCTGGCCATCGAGCTGCATCTCTGCAATGGGTAATGCCAAAACTGTCAGCTGTATCTGAAAAAGTGGCTCCAGCTGTCAGCTTTTTGCTGAAATACTGGTGTGGTTTCAGAGCTGTTTCTTCTGAGAGCTGTAGGGTCCTCAGTTTCCAAAGTGTTTAGGCACCAAAAAGAGTTCTGTTTTGCCTTGAAGCTTTTGACAGTCCCAGGGAGGCTTCTCGTGCTCGTTACTGCAGTGCCTCAGCCACAGTGAATTCTACAGCAGAAGGAGAAGGAAAAAAAAAACTTTTAGGTGTTGACTCTATTTTCTTTAAACCTGCTACTTTCTCATCACCAGCTCTACATTGATTTGGGAAGAGCTTTTCGAATCAGGAGTGTCATTTCTGACTCTCCTTGAGTCCCTCGTGCAGCGGGTCAGTCGTGTCCCCATCCCGCTCTCATTTCCCACACTGTGGGGTGCCAGCTCTGCACAGGAGCCTGGGAATCCTTGCTGTGCCACTGTGAGGCATGAGCTTGATTTTTAACTGAGGCCAGCTTTTATAAAACACTCTCAGAGAAAAGTTTGGCATTGCTCTAGTGCCAGCGAGACTGGAAACTTTTCTTTCTTGCCTCTATATTTTAACTCCGTGGGGTAATTCCATCTGAGTTCGAACCAGAATTGTTCAACCAGCTGTGGAAAGACTCCTCTTGAACTGAGGGAAAGATCTGGTCCTGGACAATGTGATCCAGGCACACATGAGTGAGTTACACCTGCAATTCTGTGCACTTTTATTTTGAAGGCCACTTTTCCCTTTGTGGTAATTCTCTTGGTTGTGTTTTGTTGGAGTATTATCCTAAACCTGTACCTGTCCTTTGAGCTGGCTCAGTGTTGGCAAGAAGGGCTCAGTGAATGTGCTCAATCTGCTCTGGTCATTTGTGTTTATTATTTTCTTGTTCTCATCTCCATCCCTCACAACTTTTATGCAGTGTTTTACAACTGGAAACAATAAAGCTTTTGCTCAGTAACAACTCCTTGCCATTCGTGCAACAGTAAAAAGTTTTTTTTGTAGATTCTCTCCAAATCCTCCAGCAAGGCAAGACAATAACCCAGCCAGTGGAACTGTGATTCTTGTGACTGGAGTTTAATTGAATCCTGCACTTGAAAGTCACCTTTTGTCTTGTCCCCTCCTCTGTGTTGGCAGGGGCACAGATTTGCTTCTCAGCCCCTCCCTGAAGGTTTTCCACACTGCAACCAGGACTCACAAAGCAGCACCAATTGTCCTTTTGTCAAGAGCTGTCCCCACAGCCTCCCGAGGCTCTCTGACAATCGGGACCCATTAAACTTGGCCCACAGAGAAGTGTCTCTGTGTCTCCTCATTGTTTGCACAGCTCTCACAGCCCTGGCCGCTCCTGTTCCCTCAGCATTCAGCCTCAAGGTTTCAAATGGCTTTTTAAATCTGCTCTTGCTTTCCCCCTGTTCTAGAAGCACCTCGGTAATTGCTGTTGGGATTGTTCTGCTGGGGAGCTGCCATCAGCCCAAGGATGGAGCTGTCAAGGACTCAGCATCTCTTGTGCTGTCGCTTCCCCTCTCGGCTTGCCATGACAACAGCCGCCGGGAGGGAGAGCGGGCTGGGGGATGTCTGTGGGTCAGAAAGGCTGCCCGGGGATTGCCAGGGTCCCCGGGAATCGCCAGGGTCCCCGGGGATCGCCGGGGTCCCCGGGTTGGTTGTCACGGTTGTGTTTTGGAAGGGCAGGGTAGCGCTTTCCCTGGGAGAGCCCACCTGAGCCTTGGGCGTAGCCAGAGCAAATGGGCGAGCAGCTGCTGTTTGGGCAAGGTGGTGCTGGCCAGCACTGAGCCTGGAGATGATTTATTAAAATTTGAATATGGATCTAATACCGATATTCAGCTGGGAGGGACAAAAGACTCTCTAACAGCTGAAGTTAGAAAGTGAATGTTTATTATGGCTGGACAGTGCATGGGATAATTCCCTAAGATGCACTGTAAAGTTCACAGGTAAGTACAAAGCCTTTTATTAACACAAGTGTTGAATACCCAAAGTACAAATGCATATTCATATCCCTGTCACCTCCTCCTCTCTGCTTTCTATGCTAATTGGCAGAAAGGCTATTAAGTCTGGGGTCTGTTCTGGGGTGGGGTCACTAGAAATGAGGAGGTAAAATGGCTCTTCCTCATCCTGACCTTTTCACCTTCTCAATGCATGCATGAGAAATGAATCTTTGGAAAACTTCTCCTTCCTCGTGCCCCAATAGACAGGATGTCTGCAGTTATCTTGTGTCCATGGGATATTTACCACATTTTGTTTTTCATTTACAAGCACAGGGTACACAGACACAAAATTGACAAGCAAGTGAGTTATTGGGTCCGAGATAGCTTTTCTAAGATCACCTTCTGTTAACTGTTTACTTACTTCAGCAACTGTAGTCTTTAATTTTCCTAAAAAATCCTTAGTTTTTCAAAACTGATGTCTCAGAGAGCTGGCAGGAGTGCTTGGGCAGTGACGAGAACTGGCAAATAACCTCTGGAGTTCCTTTATGGAGTTAAACCTGGCAATGCTTCCTGCCCTCCCAGAAGTTGTTTTCTTCAAGGGCAGAGGGCTGATGTCTCACCAGTTCACCCCTCCCTTTTCTTCCTCCCTTTACTTTGTTCCTCTCCACCTTGATCACTGCTCTCCTACCTCCTTCTGCAGCTGGGTGTGATGGACACAGAGTCCAGGGAAGTTTCCTGGTGCTGCACTCACCCAAGGAGACTTCCAGCAGGCGTGATGGGTCAGCACCTTGTGGGAAACTTTCACCCTGAGCTGCTCCTTCAGCGTCTCCCCCACAATTTCCTCTGCTAGAGCATGCCCAGGTAGTGCTGGAATTGCACCAGATGAGGATCTTGCCTTTACTCCACGGCAGAGCAGGCAGGAACACGGTGCCACATGTCACCTCTCCCATTTATTATCAGGCTGGTGGCTTGCTGCTAATCAGAGCCTTATCAGCAGAGACACCTCCCACCCCCCGAGTGTGGCTGAATTCTGAATTCAGAGCTGAAAAATTACCACAGGGCTGTGGCTGCTTTTAGTTATTTGCAGTTGTACAAATTTCTGTTCCAGCTATGCCATGGGAGCAGCCCCTGGTGTGTGGGAGCTGCCCTGGTCTCGGGTTTTGGCTCTGGATTTGGGAGGTGGGTGCAGAGATCACACCTCTGAGACTGGTCCTAACAACCCTGCACTGCTGCTGGGTATTTCAGAGACTTGCCCTCAAAAGAATCCCCAGACTGATCCATTCCCAACCCCTGGGACAGCAGCTGGGTCACATCAGAGCAGCTGGGCCCAGCATTCTTTATTTCTCAGCTGGTGAAGCCAAGCCCAAGAAGCCAAGAAAATCTCAGTGAACAGCTGAGCCCCACTGTGGGAGAGAAGGGGCAGGAGGAGCAGCCACGGGGACAAACCTTCATCTTCAAATGGCACTCGTGCAAAATTAAAACCCCTCCAAGCAATCACACCGTGGCCATTCAAACGGTGCCTTGGAGGGAAGAAAAATAAACTGAGAAATGCAAATTAGGGATGTAAATCTTCCAGGCTATGTCTGGGAGGTACCTGTTTAATTAGCATCGTTGAGCAGCCTTGATGTGGTAAGTGCTAAGGAGAAAACTTGCCAAATTTCTCCAGTTTTGATAGCAGGTGACTTGTGTTCTGTTTGAATTCCCACCTTTGATTGTTCTTCTGTACTTGCCAGAGTTGCTGTGCTGCCTGTACCGTGAGGAATTGGCCCTTGTGTCCTGGCTATCTTTGGCACCCGATTTATTCCTGTGATAAATAAGAATACCCCTGCGAGGGCGTGGGTTAGGGAGTCCCTGAGCCTTTTGTTTCTCCTTCCCCCCTGCCTCTCTCTCCCAGCTCTCTGGTGCTGATCGGTGCCACATGAATATTTCCAGCACTGATAATGTTTGGGAATTGTTTGGATGCTTGGTCTGGGAATTGCAGGTGAGACTTCCCCGAGGTGCTGCCGGATCCCCCAGGCACTGCCTTGCCAGGTCTGCATCCCCCTGGCAGGCTCTGGCTCCTGCTGTCCCACAGATCAGTTCCTGACCTGTCACCCTGGGAGACGGTGGGATTCGGATGATGGAGTGCTTGGAGAGGATAAACAATGATTGTACAACCAAACAATGCCTTTCTCTTCCCTCCTTTCTGTTTTTTTTCTGTCGGCTCCCCATTCAAGCTTAATAAGATCAGCACAGATAATTTCTGTGTTCCTGCAAAACATCATTTTCCCTCCTGTGCTTTGCCAGCTGCACTGCGGTCGGGAAGGCAAATTCACACTTTCTTCTGCGTGGTTATGAATGGGTGCATCTGTTCCTCGAAGATAGGGAAAGGAGGGTGAAAGGGCTGCAGAGGGAGAGAAGAAATCAGATTCAGCCTGGTCCATTACCTCTGTGCAGAGGGAAGCGTGCAGGAGTCAGATTTTTGCAGCACAGCCTCAGTCCTGATGCGTTTTGGAGGTGGGAGAGGCACAAAAGGGGTTTTGCTTAATGGGGCGGCACAGCCACCTCACAGTGGGGTAGGGATGCCCCAGGGAGCTCACACCGAGGTCGAGGTCTGTGCCTGGGGCTGGTCCTGTTCCTCCCCGGCTGGAAATCACTCCTGCCTTGCTCCCTGGGCTCTCTCCCGAGCCGTGCCAGCACCTGCACCCCTGATTCTGCACCTCCACATCCCCCAGACCCGCCAGCCCGGGGCGGATGCAGGGCTGGAAGCTGCTGTACCACAGCAGAGCCCATTAACCGGGATTTCTTCCCTCCCTCCTTCCTCTTTCCCCAGACAGCCCCGCTAGAGAGGAGAGGGAGAGAAAGGGCTTTGATTTTCTCCTGTTTTCTGGCGTGTCCAGCCGTGAGCCACGCCGGCAGCCGGGGGCTGGTCAAACACTCCACCCAGCGTCCCATCGATATTTTCAGGGCTCTGCCCAAGCCCAGATCCCGGCAGAGATGCTCCAGCACGTTCCTTCCTCCTGCTGCCACCGCTTTGGGCTCTCACCTCATTGCCTGCGACACGGAGTCATCAGCAGGCAAAAACAAAGCGCTTGGCTTTGGCACCTCATGGCAGAATCGGCTGCAAACGTGTTCTTCCTCCAAAGCAGGAGTTTTTTTCAGCCAGAGAAGTTCTGGTGGTGTCTCTCTTTTCCAGGTGAGAGTGCCCCCGACCCCTCTGCTGGGTTTTGTTTCTGTTTCTGAGAAGTTTCCAGATATGGGAACAGCTTTGGAGTGAAATCCAATGCACTCCACTTAAAATAAGGATAAAAGTTTCCCAGAGGGTCTTGGCATGGCTTTTAGGAGTGAAAACGTGTCCATTTAACAGCCCGAGTGGCTGAAGCAGAGATGTGCTAAATGCCAGGCTTTGAAGCTGTGCAGGCAGTGGAAAAGGTGCTGGGTGGGGACCAGGCTGCCTTCCTCACCTTCCTCAGAGCAGAGCTGGGCTGTGAATCCAATCCCTCAGCTTGGACTCACCCAAGAGAGCACTTTCTTAATGCTCCTTTTCTCTCCAGTTTCTTCAGGAGAGGAAGCAGCAGGTGTGGCTTGGTTTGGATGAGCAGACCCTGAAAACACCACTGGAGCTTTTATTGACCTGACAGCCTCATTGTGTGCACCAGAAAAGGGGAGTGAGGGCTGCTCCAGCTCACAGCATCCCAGGAAAAACTTCCCAGCCAGCTCCCTGCAGGATTTGCTGCCCTTGTTGCTGCTGATGGGTTCAGGAATGTCGAATCTCAAGGGCACTTTGGGGGTTTTAGCTCTTTGCATCTTGCAGGCCAGCACTCAGGGATAAATTCCTGTAATTTGCAGAGCTTTCAGTGGCAGTGAGGTTTGTGGGAACCCCGAGCCTGGATGGAAATGGTTTGGACACCCCTGGGCTGCTCCTGCTGGTTGTTTTCATGGCAGCCTTTGGAAGGAGCCAGCAGCAATTTTGGGGGTTTGGGAGATCACCTGGGAGTACATGTGCAGCTCCTGGTCCCTCCCAAACCACAATTCCCAGGGTTGTGAAGGGATTTGGGGACTCCCTGAGCAGCTCTTCTTTAGGAAAGCACTCAGGGACACGCAGCCAGGCAGCTGCAACCTCTCACCCTGTAATTTTGTGGGTGGGCTGCAGGACTTTGTGCTCAGATATTCCTGCACTCCTTTAATGCTGGAGCAGGTTCTGCTCTGCAGCCCACGAGGGGAAACTGCTGATTTCTTACAGCCCTGTAAACCTGATGTTGCCACCAAATTGTTGTGATGCTGCTTTGAAGGGATTTTTTACCTTTCCGTGGCTGCAGTCTGTATTTCTGTGCTAAGAAATCAAGTAATTGAATCTCCCTCCCCCTTCCTATAAAATCAAGTAATTGAATAAAAAGAGCCCGTGATTTGGAAAGACAGAGAAAGGAGTTCATCTTGGGTTCCCTTTATTGGCCTCTTAAATTCTGAGCTTTGCAGCCTGCTGGGAGTGTTTTATCGATCCCTTTTCACAGCTCAGTGGGGTGGACTCAGCTGCCCGTGATCCTGGGACCTGGGAGGCAGCAGGAGTTTGTGGGAACAGGGAACGGGACAGCTTTAGTCTGGCTGACCCCAGTGCTGAGGCTGGGCTGTTCTCCTGACCCAGCAAGGGATAGTGTAATATCATATATAGTATATCATATATAATATATCATATATAGTAGATCATATATTGTATATCAGATATAATATACAATATATGATATATAATATACAGTAAATATATAATATACAATACTTGATATTTCATATGTAATATATGATCTTTCATATATATATTATATATAATGTACAATATTTTATATATTTTGTATATAATATATGATGTATGATATATAATGTATGAAATATTATGTCATACACTATATAACATCTCATATCTAATATATGAGATATAGTATTTTGTGTATAATATTTCATATGTGATATAATGTGATATGTAATATAATGTGATGATATAATGTGATGATATAATGTGATGAAATAATGTGATGATGTGATATAATGTGATATAATGTGATGATATATAATGTGATGATATATAATGTGATATAATGTGATATAATGTGATATCATATCATATCATATCATATCATATCATATCATATCATATCATATCATATCATATCATATCATATCATATCATCTGTACGAGGAACACCTTGAGGAGGGAAAATGTTGCTGTTTGTCAGCGCCTGAGTGGTTTGGGATTTCCTTGAGAGCAGGCAATGCCCCCTGGGGTGGAGCTGCCAATGGCCCGTGACTGGTCAGCCGGGGAGCTGCTGAGGCTGCAGCTTCATCGGGATGCAAATGCATGTAAATTCATGTAAACATATGTCTCCGTGCAGGTAGCAGCTCGTGCCCAAATTATGCAAATGCTCTAATCCAATAACGCTAATGTCATGATTATCCAGCAACACGGGGTTCATTAATATGGTTCCCTGGCTTTTACACCCATCACTGTCAACATGATTACGCTGAGGCAGAGGCTTCCAGCATCCCTGGCAGGTGGAGCCGCTCTCGGGGAGGGACGAGGACATCCAGGGCATGGTGGCACCAGGAAGGTCCCTTCACCTGCCTGCCGAGGTGCCACGCGTCCTGGCCGAGGTGCTACACTCTCCTGGGGAGGCCCTTCCTCGCAGGAGGAGACCTGGAGCAGATTTCCCAGCTCCTGCAGAGCAGCATTTCTCAGTATCCGTGCTGTGATCAGATGAACAGGACTAGCAGGGCCATCTAGTGACTCCTCTGGCTGCTAAATGACCCGGGAGGTGCCCCCCTCAACGGTGATCCTCGCAAAGTTTGTGTGTTTTGAGGAATGCCACTTCTCCCTCTGTCTCCCATTTTTAAAGCTTTGCTCTAAAGTTTTGTTTTCTCTGGATCACCACAGAGCTGGAAAATGCTTGGGCTTCCCTACAGTGGAGAGGAACTTTGTCCTGAGTCGGGTGACATCAGGTCAGGCAGCTGAATAGATCTGAGAGCATCCTGCAGGCTGGGCTGCCTGCCTCAGCCCTGCCAGGAACGCTGCTCTCCAGGCAGGAATCAGCTTGGCTGGGCTGTGGCCTCAATTTCTTCCCTGCTGACCCGCAGGTGCTGCTGTGAGTTTGTTTTTGTGGTGCACATGTAAGCAGCCCTGCCTCATTCAGACAATCTGGGGTTTTTGCCTCTCCAGCAGCCTGATCCCGCAGTGAATCTGTGGGGTCTTCTCTTCTCCTTGCTCCTCTTCTTGCTCTTCCATTTTTGTTGCTTTTTTTTGATGTTGGTGTGAAGCTGGGATTTGTGGATGGGGCCAGGAAAACACCCTGGCATCCACAATAGATGGTTCCCCCTGAGCCTCATGATCCAGGGATGGACAGGACATCTCCCAGCCCTGGGAGGAGCAGCAGCCAGGACAGAGCTGCCCCAGAGCTGTGACAGGTACGAGGATTGCACGGGGGGGTTTGGGCGGATTGCTTTTGACAGGATGTCCTTAGCCCGACGTGGATGTGGGAGAGGAGCAGCTCCAGAGCTCTCTTAATGCAGCCAAATTGCTCTTTAATACTGCAAACCCAAGATGTTATTTTGTTGAATCCCTGGAGCTCACTCTGCCGCCGGTTATTGGTGGCATTTTTCCCTCTGCTTGCATCCAGCTCTGAATTCCTGGAGCGTGGGGTGGGAGCAGGTTTCCCCCCTGGTGCTTCTGTGAAACTCCGCTGCTTTCTGCCCTCATTTGGCTCCTCCTGTGCTGACTCTGGGAGCTGGTGTGACTCCTGAAATGCCTCTTCCCACCAAAATGTGAGCAGAAAGTCTTTCCATTTCCATGGCAACGGGGCCGGGCCCTAAATGGTGATGGGAACTCTGTTTCTGGACGTTTATGGAGTGGGAAGAGCTGGGGGTGCAGGAGGCAGCAGTGCCCAGCCCTAGCACAGATCTCCAGGCCAGCATTCATGTCCCAGCCACCACAGGATAAGGTGCTGCTGCAAAATGAACACCAGGATTTGTTCCTGGCTGCCTGGAAAGTCTCGAGGAGGAATTGTTGTCATCCTCCTGCAGCTGGGAGAGAGTGGGGAAGAGGTAAAAGCAGGGTAAAACTCCTAAGACAAGTCAGCTGGATAATCTCAGAGGACGTTGACTCCAGCTTGGAAAGGCACTGAGAGCAGATAAAATTAGTCTAATAGGAGTTGATGCTGCACAGAAGTCTCCCCTCCCTTGATTGCAAGGGGGTGGGTTTGCATTTATCTCACAACAATCAGATCCAGCACCCTGTGAGAGGGTGGCTCTGCCCAGCCTGGGGATGGCAAACCCCTGCTAAAGCTCTGGAGTTCAGAGGAGAGAGAGATCTGAGGGAAAAAAAACTCCAAAAAGGTTCATCCCTAAGAAAATCTCCCTTAGGACTGAGCCCTTGGCAGTGCTGTGCCCCAGGACTGGATGTCCCTCTCCTCCTGGGCACTGTTTGGGTGGATTTTCCTGTGCACAGGCCCACCCTGGTGCATCCCTGTGTGGGTTTATGCTGTGCTCTGCAGAGCTGAGACTGGCAGCAGCTGATTATCCCCTCTGCTCCGTGTGCAGGTGCCTGGAGTGCTGGAAGGGGGGTGCCAGGGTCTCCAGCAGGAGGGCAGACGTCCCACGGGACTCCAAAAAACCCGAGTGCACTAAAATCACAAAAGAAAACACCAACTATTTTGGGATTCACATGGAAATGGCAACATATGCTAAACGTTAAACATCAGCCCCTTACAAAAGCAGAGCTATTCTGGGCCCATCCTGAAGATGCAGTGAGAGCTGATGCTTCCCTCCCTCCTCCTGGGAGCTCCTTTCCAGGTCCATCTGCAGGTAGCAAAATGCTGGCCAGGAAGATTCCATCCACCTTTGCCACTGGTTGGGTGTTTCATGAAGTCTCTAAAGCAATATTTTGAGGGGAGAGGGTTCTTCCCTGCTGGCATTTGGCCCTTGCCTGGCTTTCTGTGAGGGTTTGTTTGTGTCTGCGTCGTTAATAGGATGTGGGTTGTATTCCACCACAGTGATTTTGTTCACAGCTAGTAATTGCTGGTTAAATCTGGTCAAATAATGGTTGTTAGCAGGGCCTGTTGGAGCACAGATAACCCCAGACATTATCCAAGCAGAGGAGCAGTGGGGGCCAGGATGCACTGGGATATCAGCACTGCTGGGGAGCCATAATCAGCACAGCCTGGAATAAGCTCCTTAGGATTATTTTTGCCAAGTTTCCCAGTTATCATTATTATTATTATTATTATTGCTTTACTTAGCAAATGTAAAGGCTGTTTGACCAGGTAAGGAGTGCAATCCATTGGATGGGCTCAGCCAAGCCTCCCCAGCAATGGAGGGCAGGGATCTTTGGGGAGAAGCTGCCAGGAGCTGTGCATCAGCCAGGAGACAGTGCCCTGAGCCAGCCAAGGAGCCAGGCACATGTTGCTTTTCAGTTAACCCCCTTCCCATGCACACAGCCACGCTGGAGCTAAGCTCACTGGAAGAAATAAAAAGTGTGTTTTGTACCTCCCAGCCAGGGGAACTGAAGGCAGGTTCGGTCCTGAGTCACCCCTGAGGGATGGAGGGGTCTCTTCCTGCAGTGTTGATACCCTCCCAGTCCTGCCCCAGACTGAGCTGGTGGTATCTGCTGGGATTCTCTCCTGCCTACAGCTGTGGGTACTTTCAGGCTTAAAAATGGTTGGGAAAAGCAAAATTCCAGCTAGGGCTGTGCAGGCTGGTGCTGCCCGTGTCACCTCCCTGGGGACACCTCCCTGCCCCACCTCTCCGAGTTGAAGGATGAGATCCAGAGGCAGTGAAGGCTTTAATTTGGCATCATCTCTTTGTGCTCTCTCCAGGATTTTCTCCAGCAGCATCAGCAGAGCAGGGGAGTTCAGAGAGATTTTGAGTTGAGCAAGAAATAAAGACAGAACCTGTGGGTCGGTCACTGAATCCCTGGCAAACAATGGGATGTGCCATCCTGTGCTTTCCATTTAGAAAGGAATTGATCAAACTGGAATCAGCCCCTGCTCTCATTGACTTAAACCTGGAACAGCAGAACTTGATGTTCAGCATTTTTAAGAAAATTGGCTGAGGTGTGTCCTGAGGATAGCCTGTGTTTTTGGGTGAGTGTTTAATCCGTGTGCTGCAGTTTTGGGGGCTGCAGGAGTATTCCTTCTGTTTGCCCATTTGCAGTTCCAGAGGAGGAATCTGGGCTGTGGTACAGGGAGAGTGAGTGCCACAGGCTTTTTCTGGATGCACTTAAACCTGTACTCTTGCCCCTGTTCAGGACAACATTTAAGGTGAAACCTCGGTGTTTTCAGAGCCTGGGCTAGAGTTGGAGTGACAGTTCCTGCATGCCAAGTACAATGCCACAGGTGCTGAGCTCAGGATCTTGCTTTCTTGGGAGAAAACATGGATTTTGACAAGGACAATTACTCTTCCCCCTCATCCCATCCCTGCTTTGATGGCTCTGTGATGGCCACCTCCCCATTCCCTGAAGGATATCCCCCCTTCCTATAGGGACGGATATTCCCAGGCTTTGCTTCCTGCCAGGCAGAGCTGTGGGTTAAAATTGGCATTTTAACATTTAAAACTCTCTCTCTTCCCTCCTGAGGGGCTGCTGGAGAAACCAAATTCCCCCTTTCAGGGCAGCAGAGGCCACGTGTGTGGGCAGAGCAGCAGCTCTGAATGGCCCCAGCAGAGCCAGGGATCAAATCAAGTCACATTCCAGGGCATTAGACAGACGGTGGGAATTAAGAGCTTTACCTGGAAACTGGCTTTGTATCTGCAAGCCCTGCTTTTGTCTTCCAGCCCAGCTTCCTATTTTTGTCCCTTTCACCTTCTGTGTTGTCGTGTGTGATGGTGTGACACATCTGGGGAGCCCTCAATAAATATGGGGCTGTGCAGCCCAGGAGGAAGCAGGCAGTGTGGGAAGGTAGGAAAAGTGTGGCTTATCAAATCCAAGCTGCTTTGGGACTCATCAAAAGCTAAGAAAATGTTCCAGCTGCTTTCTGTGGGCTTGGGTTAGGGCAGGGAGTACAAAGTCCCACCTGGGCTATTAGCAATGGGTCTTGGTTTTGGTTTCTCTTGGTCTGTAAGGCTGGGGATGGGGTGCCCCACAGGGGAGTTTGCTTCAGGGAGCTTGTCTGCTCCAATTCTGCCTTTTCTATCCCCTTGCTGCTCTTCTGAATCCCTGGGTGAGCTGAGCATCCCTCAGCTGGCACTGCTGGGCCCTGGTCCCAGCTCTGGGCTGTGCATGCAGGAGGAAGAAGAGCTCAGAGGCTCACCTTAATTCCCAGAGCCTTGATTTCCTGTCCTATAAAATAATCTTTGCCCATTTGGGTCTTGTGCTCTTTGAGGAAACATTTGAAATGGTGATGCTTTTGTAATGGTAGTAACAGTATTAGGCTCTCACACGTAACTTGATTTTATTTATTTATTTATCTGCCCTTTCTTAGAGGAAATTGCTGCTATTTTCTGGGCATCAGGCCCAATTTCTGCTTCTCTCTCTCTGAGTCCACACCACATCCTGAATGCTGCACCCAAAGATGGAGCCTGTGTGGATGAGCACACCCAAACCCGGAGGTACCTCCTTCTGCTTGCCGTGATGTTTCCACCCAGCATCAGCTCACCTGTGAGATTTTTCAGCCTCCATGTGCAGAGCAGGTGGCATTTCCATCTGAATGAATGTCCTGGGAGTCCTTGGACATGGGGAGGGGGTTAAACTGTCTGAGGCTGGATCTGCTGTCAGACCTGCAACAGGCAGGAGCCACCCGGGAGTGAAAATATGGCAGGGACACAAAGGAGCAGTGAGCTGTCTCCTGTTCTCCCAGGTCATTAGATCATGCTTGGATGTGCTTCATGTCTAGGTGCAGAGCAGTGACAAGTTTGGATGCTTCAGGGGAGAAACATTCACTTCCCTGTGAGGAGTAAATTGGGTTCCTTTGCCTGGTGTCAGTATGTTATGACTCAAAGACGTGCATTAGCATTTACCAAAATCTGAATGAAAACTGAACTCTGCTGTAGACAGAAAAGGTTGGGTGTCATTTTCTTGGGATTTGGGGGAAATCCTCTGAAGAACAGAGCTTTGTTTTTAATAGTCACCTGTGTGCCAGGCTGCAGGAGACTGCAGCTCTGTGTGCATCACTAAGGGATGTGTCAGGTTACCTGGTGGGCCTGGGGTGAGCAGCTGGGCACAGTGGTGGGTGACCAGAGCATGCCAAGTGTCCCAGCCTCACCCCAGACCCCTCAGAACTGAGCCAGCAGGGAAGCTGCTCCTCTGAAATATTTCAGACACATTTTCCTGGGTGGGATTTTGCATCATTTTCTCGCAGGGTTTCTCTTCTGGCACTCCTTGCTGAAAAGTCCACTTCCAGTAGCTTGTGAAGCCACAGGTTTATTGATTTGAACACAGGGGGAAATGAGTAAAAACAGCAGTTTGAGAGCAACTCCCTGAGCAAAGCACAGCTCAGCATTTTCCAGGGAGCCCGTGGCAGGAGCCTGCCTCTGTCCTGGCTGGTGCTGGGGCCCTGGCCGTGCCCAGGAAGGAACAGGAGGGGTGCTGAGCATGGCCACAGTGGCACTGAGCCCTGGCCCAGCCCCTGCCTTGCTCCTCTGTGATGCTGTACCAGCTCCGTGGCACGGACACACGCCGGCTGGCAGAGGCTGTGCCACCCGGGCCACGAGCAAGGGACAGGTGTTGCTTCAGCCCCTGGTGGGTCCAGAAGCTCATCCAGTTGCTGCTGAGCTCTGGAAGGGACATTGCTGTGGGCTGGAATCCGAGCCGGGGCTGTCCCTGCCCCTGTGAGCCATGGGGAGAGGGCACTGGTGCCATCCGTGCCTCCAGCTCAGGATGTGGCACAGCAGCTCCCTGCAGTGAGCCGGGAGGGCATGGGGGCTGTCACGGCCCCTGGGGGCTGTCACGGCCCCTCTCCACCTCTCCGCAGCAGGCACACGGTGGGACGAAGGCTCCTGACCCTGCCCGGTGACCTCCGCCCCCCGGAGGGGTCTGGCAGGGACCAGGGGATGAATCAAAGCCCACCTCCCCACACCCCATCGCCCCAGCTCCTGCCGGCCGCCCCCGGGGCTCCGGGGCTGTGCTGGGGAAGGGGCGGGGGGCGGCTGCCCACGCTGGTGGCCGTGTGGCCGGGGCGGCAGGCCGGCCACAGCCCTCATTCCTCCGCTGCTGGGTACCGCTTTGTTGCTAGCTGGTGACATCACCCGAGAGCCCACCCCCTGCCTCTTATCCGTCTCTCCGTCTCGCTCATTTATTCCCAGGCAGCGCTGGCAGGATCAGGGGCTGTGCGAGCGCCAGGGCTGGCAGCAGCAGCATGCGTGCGGCGACCGAGACTCAGGGCGCGACAACCACGTAAGGGGCTGGCCCGAGCCTCCTTCCCCAGCTGCCTCCGCAGCCCCCGGCAGAAACTTCCCTCTCCCGCACGGTCCGGGCTTCTCCGGGGGGGGCTTGGCAGCGACAGCCGCATGCATGACACTCCGAAAAGGAGAGAAAATGACCATAAGTATCCAGGAGCACATGGCCATTGACGTCTGCCCCGGCCCCATCAAACCCATCAAGCAGATCTCCGACTACTTCCCCCGCTTCCCCCGCGGGCTCCCCGCTGCCGTCGGCCGCAGCAGCAGCGCCCTGCGCCCCGCGGTCAGCCAGCCCTCGGTCAGCCCCGCAGAGGCTCCCCGAGAGGATGAGGAGGATGTGGACCAGCTCTTCGGAGCCCATGGAACGACGCCCGCAGAGCAGCCGGCCAAGAGCCAAGCGCCCGAGGAGGTGGTGGACCCCGAGGGCTACGAGTCCGACGATTGCAGTGAGTTTTTAAGTTTCCATGGGAGTTTGCTGGGTGCTGAGGGCAAAGGGGGGGTGTTTAGGGCTGGTTGCTCATCTTGGGGCATCCTTCCGGTCGTGCTGGCCGTCCCTGGGATCGCTGCAGCCGTGAGTGTGGCCGGGGAGGCTCTCCCGGCACCGCTCCGGGGTGGAGGGGCTCTGGGAGTGTCCGTGCCGCAGCCAGGCTGCCTGCTGAACCCAAAGTAGGGAAGTCTCCCAAGAGCCACCAGTTGCTGTCGTGGTTGGTGCACTTCTCTGCCTCGTCCCTGCTGGGCTCCGTGCCGCCAGCCCTCCGGCTGGGCTCAGACCCTTTGAATCCGGCTCGGTGGTGCAGGCTGCTCCAGCCACCCTCCCGATGAGCTGGCGATAGGCTCCGGCATCGCCCGGCTCCACATCGGGGAGATTTGTCGGGAATGAAATCCGCCCGGGAGAGCTCTGCCCTCTCCCTCGGCAAACTCATCCCTGCATTCCTCACCCTCCGGCTGCAGGCAGAGCCCTGCAGGAGACCAGGGGGGCCTTTGGAGCAGAAGGCTTTGGCTGTGGTGGATGCAGGTGTTTGCAGCAAGGGTTAACCCCTCCCCAACCAAAACGTCCTTCCCACCCGGCGCCGGGGAGCTGCAAGGCGGCTGCTGCCTGGCTCTGCCGGCCACGGCCGCCGGGATAACCCCATTTCCCTCGGAGTTCCAGAAACCCCAAGGTCTCGGTTCAGCCCAGCCTCCGGGGGCCAGAGCACAAAGTTTGGAGCCGGGAGAAGCCGAGGAGAAGGGAGTGGGTGCTGCTGAGCGGTGCTGCGTGCTCGTCCTGGGGGAAGGAGAGGCTGAGCTGCTCAGGGCCCAGCGCCGGGCAGGCGGTGGCTTTCCCTTTGCAGAATGTCAGCCCTGCCTCGGCATCGCTGCCGGCCACTGGGCTGCAGCCGTGTGTTCCACACCCCGGAGTGTGACCGCAAGGAGGGCTCCCCGAAGGGCTGTGCTGCTGCAGGGTGGCTCGGCTGTCCCTGTGTCCCTGTGTCCCCCTGTGGGCACAGCCCTGGGGGAGGCTGGCGCTGGGTGCCAGCCCCAAACTGGCACACCCTCTCCCCCTATGCCGGTGTCGGGGTCACGCTCTCCGTGGAGCGGCGGCAGCTCTGGCACTGCCGGGGAGAACATCTCAGCTAAGCCGCGTTTGTCCCAGCTGGGCAGTTAACAGGGACTTTAACCGGCTTTGGGTCATTTGCTGCTCTAATTATCCCATCGTCTTTGCTCACCGTGGCTGTAGAAACGGGAGCAACCGGGCTGCAGGGCCAGGGGGGGTGTGTGGGAACCAGAGCACCCCGGAGCCCCAGAGTGCAGCGTTTTCTCTGCGTGGAAATTGCCCAGGGTGCTGCATTCTGCATTTATCCGTCAGCAATGCTGGGTGCTGGATGCTGGATCCTGGATGCTGGAAGCAGCTTGGCTCCGTGCCGGGGCCGGCGGGTGTTTCTCTCACCCAGGCTGGTGTTAGGAAGTGTTTCTTGCAGCGTAACAGGTGTCAGGCAAAACTGCCGAGGCTGTTCTGCCAGAGGTGCGGTGGGGTTTTGGCTAGCAAAGGCGCGGCGGTGCTGGGAGCAGGGCGGGGAGGTGGCGGGGCTGGCGTCGCATCTCTGGGGACAGCACGGGGTGGCCCAGGCGCCCCGAGGACAGTGGTTGGCGTGAACGCGCAGGATGAGACTGTTACTCCCCCATGTTTAGCAACCAAGTTGTAAATCCGGGCAAGAGCTGCCTGTACCCATTCCCCAGCCTGGGAGCAGGGAGAGGATCAGTGCGGAGCCACCAGCTGCGCTGGGGAGTGTCGTTGAGCTCCCCCACACCTCTGGAGGGTGATTCAGGGCTGCTGCATTAGTCACCTGCACTAAATTTCCCCCGGAGAGCCAGTCTGTGCCTGCACATCGGGGCGGCGCTGGGGTTTCGGCGCTGTCTGTCCCTCGGGTGGCGCACGGGCTTCAGGAGGTCTCTGGGGATGCTGGTGTCGGAGCCCGCTGCAGCACCCACAAACTGAGGTTTTGCCAGGCACATCTTGCCTCACTCCTCAGAGATGCTCCCAGCCCAGCCCCGAAGAGGTGCAGGGAGAGGGATTTTGCAGGATCCATCAGGAGGAGGAGGAGGATTGAAGGGCTCCCTCGTGTTTGTCCCACTGCCTGTGGGTTTCCCTCCTCCGACGCCAAGGCGGTGCTGCTGGCTGGCTGGGCGGGAGGAGGAGAGCTGCCCCTGCCTGGAGAAATCCAGCAATTGTCTGGGTTTTCCCAAGCTCCTTCCTGCCTGGAGTTACTGCCCCAGCCTGGGGGTTCTGGGGTTTTTCCAGCAGGCCTTGAGCTGCCATCCCAGCCCGAATTCCAGAACCCCAGCAGGGCTGTGGGGAGTGGGCAGGGGAGGTCTTGCCTGGCCCTGCTGCAGCTCACCTGGGCTGGCTGGCTGCACCCTGTTCCTTAATCCTTTGCTCCAGCAAAGCCTATGGTGTCTGTGGAGCCAGGGGGAACTGCAGTGTCTGCTCCCATCCATGCAGGGTGGCCTGACCCAGGCCTGGCGCCTGCAGCGAGCAAGGGTGTGGCAGGAGGGATGCGAGCGCGTGCATGGAATTGGTGCTTTGGAAAAGTGAGAACCCCCAGGCTGTGGGAAGCAGGTGGAATTCTTCCAGAGATGGGCAGGGACCTGGCTGAGGTGGGAGGACAGGTGGGGGAGACTCCAGTTTGTGGTTCTGGACACCTCTCCAGCAGCCTGTTGAACACAGCGAGCAGCAGGGAGCAGGCAGGGCCAGGGAACCAACACAGCAGATAAGGAGTGGAGACATCTGGGCTGGCTCTGGGATCGCTGGGAATTGCATGGAGCCAGCTCTTCCCATCAGACCTGCCAGAAGCGCTGCTGTGAGGATTTGCAGGCTTGTGGTGGGCACCTGCTGCCATCCCAGGGCCCTTGGGAGACCCTGGCAGAGGGACTGCCCTGTGCTGGACAAAGCAGAACTCTCCCTGCAGAGGGACTGTCCCCAACAGAACTGCTGAGGAGCTGGAAAAGGAATGAGGAAATGTGTGTTTGGTGCAGGAGGATGGTTTGGTGCTGTTGGACCAGCACCTGCAGTGAGCAGAGACGACCAGGCAGGAGGCTGGGAAGGGGGAATTCGCTCCCGTTGCCTCGAGACACCTGGCTGTCACCTCATCTTCGGCTGCTGCCTTGTGACAGAAGCAGGCCCCTGGGGTCCCCAGCCACCAGGGATGCTTCCCACCCAGTCACAGGGCAGCACAGTGCCAGGGAAACTTGGTTTGCAAGGAAAATAAGCAAATGCCAGCTAGATGGCAATGTGCCACCTGCGAGGAGCTGGCTCTCGCCTCCCATCTCCACCGATTGCACCCAAATGCTGCTGCCCTTCCACTGCCTGCACCTTCCTCTCGACAGCACCAGCAGGAATTTGTACCTGAGGGATTTTTAAAGGTCTCTGAAACCTCTGCACGAGCAGGGGTTGAGACAGTCCCTGTGAGGGAGCACTGCCAGGGCTCTCATGGGGGATAGCACTGGAGGGAGCAGCCATCCTCCTCCAGCAGGCAATCAAGTTTCCAGCCCTTGGAGAAATCCCCCATTCCCTGAGCTGCTGTTTGGCCTTGGAAATAGGTTCTTGTCACATTGGAATTCCTTCCCTCCTCCAAATGTGCTTGGCTCTGGGTTTTCAGGTGAGGAGAGAGCCTGCGAGCTGGGCTGCAGCAGGAGCTGCTGTCCCTGGACATGCTGCCCCATCCTGTTCCTGCCAGCACTCTGGGGCTGTTCCTGCCTGCACAAACCCCTCCAGTTCCACCTCATGCCCAGTTTTATTCATGGAAGAGCAGCCTCCTCAGCTCTGGAGCTGCAGCAGCATGAAAACCACTTCTCCAAAGTGCAGCTGAGAGGCCAGTCCTGGCGCGCGGCAGCTCGTGACGCCTGCAGCGCCACACAAGTTATTTAGGAAGACTCTTATTTTGAGCAAAGAAGATAATTAGGCAGGCAAAGCCATCATGGAGATATTAATTACTGGCTGCTTGAAGATGTAAAGAAGAAGGAAGGTCTGAAGGGGTGCAGGGTTTGCAAGTCACCTGGCAGTGCTTTTGGCCAGACAGGGGGAGGCAGAGGAGACGGCGAGGAACGAGCAGGGTATTTACTTCTGAAACACAGCTCCTTAGCATATGCTGCAACTGCTATTTATAAGCTTTGAATCGTCTTTTCAATCCAGATAAGGCCAAAAGAAGTATTTTTCTCGCTCAGGAAGGGAAACAAACCATGGCTGATTTCAGTAGAGCGTGGCTTTGCCAAGCAGAGTGCAGCTCTGTGCTGAAGAAATGTGTGCAGGTACTGGGCAGTGTCACACCAGGGCAGCTTTGGGATACCCCATGGGGTGACTCTGGATTAGCTCCTCTCTGCTTTCCTGTGGGATAGATGGATACTGGGGATGTGCCAGTGTGGGTGAGCTCTCACACTTCCCTGCTGACCATGCCAGCAGTGATCCAGGTGTGGGCTGCACATCCTGGTCCCCTGAGGATCCTTCCCAAGGATTGGAGAGGCCAGGGACACCCTGAAGTGCTGGAGATGAGCACGGGGCACCAGGAGAGGAATGCACAGGAGGGTGAGCAGGGTCTGCCTGGGCATCCCTCCTCCAACATCCATGGAAGCAGCAGATGTGCCATGGCCTCTGGCACCTCTGCTAATGAAGGAGCCACACAGCTGCTGAGTAACGAGGTCCCCTCCTCCCACAGCCTGCCCAGCCCTTCACCCTGCCCAGTTCCAGGGTGCAGGAGGAGAGACAAACCTGGCACCCCTTGTTCCACCCTGCTCGAGCTCAAGGGGGTTCCCAGATCTCCCCTCTTTGTATTTAACACTGAAGGCAGTTTTGGGGGGTTGTTAACTGCAAATACCGTATTTCATTAAAGGAGGAGAGCAGGAGAGATTTGAAGGCCATCTCTAAATTGAAATAGCTGAAAGTCTAATTGCTGCTGACATCAGGGACCATTTAGTGCTGTAAAACATAATTGCATCTCTGAACTGTTCTGAGCAGATAAGTGTTCCTCTGAACACTCCTCCTGGAGAAGACAGAAGAGCTGATGAGCATCCATCAACCAAGCTCATGAAGAAGCAGCTCCCTGCTCCAGAGCTTACCAGGGGCTGGCGCCATGTCTCCAAAACCAAGAAATATTAATAGCTGCAGAATTTAAGTGAAAAACCCATGGCCAGGCAGGGAACAGTTGCAAGAGAGAAAAGTTGTGTTTGTTCCTTGCTCCTGATGCTGTTGAGTTCAGCCACATCCATGGATCTGCTGAGGAGGGAAGGTCTCCTGCCGCTGTGCTAGATCTGGTCCCTGTTGGGGATTTTTGTAGGACTGTGAATGTCCTGCCCTGCCAGCGGCAACAGATCAGAGTCCTGTGATGCTGATGGGAATGTTCATGCCCCAGCGTGCTGTGCTGCCCTTGGGGCATGTCCCAAAACCTCCCAGAGGATCTGCTTTCATGGAATGGCTGATGGTAATGCCAACTTTCAGCCACATCCCGTTTCCAGCTGCCTCCACCACCTTTCCCGGCTGGCGCCGAGTCCCGCGGCGATGCCGTGGCTGGAGCTTCGTGCCAGAGGTCAGTGCTGCCATCGAGGGGTTTGCAGCCCTCAGGGCCTGCAGCTCCTCCCCTCAGCACCTTTGGGATCCCTCCCTGACTGCACAGCAGCATCCTGAGTGGGTGTGTGCCCAGACGGAATACTGTGGGTGCTGGGTGAGCTCAGCCCCAGCTGCAGGAATTGTTGGTGCTGTTTTCCAGGGATAACCCTGGGGGTTTTCCAGACCTCATGGAGCCAATGCTCAAGCTCTGCCCCACCTGGACGTGGTCAGGATGCCAGGGAGGCAGGAGCACACACACACAGCCACCCACCAAAATGTTCTTCAGCAGCCCAGCTTGGAAATGGTGGGAGATAATTTCTGTTCCTCCTGAGGAGTCATTTACCAACATTTTATATGGGGCTGTAAGTGCACAGAATTACTTGCTGCCTTTCAGGACCTTTAAAATTATCTCCATTGCAAGGGGAAATTAAAGCAATGGAAGAATAGGGACCTATCTTTTATAGTGCATTAAAAAATACCCAGTCTGAAGGTTACTGAACCTGTGCTTTCTGTAAGGGAGAGCTAATCCAGACAATCCCCAGCAGTCTTTTTACTGCTCCACTCTCATCTCCCTGGCACAAAATCCGTGAGCAGATTATCTTGGGAGCAGCAATGCTGATAAGCAGAGGGACTTAAGGCTTTTGGACTTCTTTTTAATTAGTACAGTAGCGGGGGTTTTGTGTGCACACCTCAGCTTCTCCTGGTGTAGAGCTTTGCTGGGCTTTCTAATGGCAGTCACACCCACCTGGGGAAGTAAGGAGTGCGCTCCACCATCACTTCCAGGCTTTGCTGAAGCTTTTTCTCTGATTTTCAGTGGCTCTTCCATGCCTTGGGATGAGAAACTTTTCCTTGGAGCATCCCAGGCTACGGAGAGGGCGGATCTGCCACCCTGCAAGGACAGGGGGCTGGGGAAGGGAGCTGAGCACAGATTTATCACCACATTTGGCCTCTCATCCCACAGGTATAAATAGAAACTCCTTCAGCCTCGCCTCACCCTGAGCACAGCCGGGAAATGTCAGCAGCAAACAATGAATTCCTGCCGACTCCGCCGGGCTGTGCCGGGTGCCCGTGGGCCCGGCCGAGCCCATGGACACATCTGCTGCTCCTGCTGCCCTCTAATAATTTCCTGGCCCTCTGAATTAATCAAAACGCCCAAAGGTTAGTGGGAGAGGAGGCCACCTTCCCGTGCAAGTTGGATTTATTTTTCCTTTTGGAGCCTGTGTTAAAAGCCAGGCCCTGGCCAGCACCTTCCCATCAATCTCTCCCAGCTTGTGGAGAGGAAAGAGGGTCAGAACCTGCTAATGAGTTCGGTTTTCCTAATGGTTATTTTATCATTGGAGCAGAATAATTGTAATAATAATGATACATCCTGCCTGCTGTCTGGAGAGCGCCAAGCTGCCTTTGTAATGCCTGACAAAGGCATTTATTTATATTTTTTATTTGCAGCCTCTGTGATTAGAGGGCAGTGTTCAGAATAGCCCAGTCGAGTTAAATAATCCTGGTAACAGCGCTTTGAGCCTAATTGCTGCCCTTTTCTTTTTTAGGTACTTGCTCCCCTAATTAAGATCACAATCGAGCTGCATCTCGAGTGGGAGAGGGAAAGCAATTAAAGAAAGGGGGATTAGTTTGCTCTGCAGAGGTTTTGGGCCCAGTTTTGCCAGCTGAGGCTGCAGGACTCCCAGGGCTGGGTGTGCTGCTGGGGTTTGCAGGAGCAGCGAGATGCTGCTGGGGTGCTGCTGCTGACCACTGCAGGAGCACAGGGCTGGCATGGGGCTCCTGGGGCTTCACAGGGTGCTCTGGTGGGCTGCAGGGGTGGCTCCCACCCCTGGTGTAGCTGGTGGTCTCTTGCCACCTCCTCAGCCCTGAGCTGGAGCTGCAGCCTCGTCTGTGCCTTCCCAGCGGTGCTGGATCCACCCTGGGCTGTGCGTTCCCGGGATGTACCAGAGACTGTGGGACTGTGACCACGTCCTTCACGTGTTCCAGGGCTCCTGGGCATCTGCTGGCTCCTGGCTGTGGTGGCAGTGCTCACCTCCAGCTGCTCCACAGCAGCTCCTTGCCTGCCCAACCCCAACTTCTCCTCATCCCGTTTATCCGAACAGCCACATTTTTAAACAATTAGCACAGATTGCGCTGATGTTTCCACATCCCTCTGCCTAAGGGCAGACCCTTCCTTGGGAACTGAGACTCAATATCCTCAAAAAACCCTCTCTGCTTGGAGGAAAACCCCTCCAGGGCTGGAGCAGAGCCAGGGCTGGAGCCCTGCATCCCTGTCCGTGCCCTCCCACTCTCGGCGGCTCCGGGAGGAATGGGAGCTGCTGGATTTTGCTCATGGACTGCCAGAGCTGGGAGCAGGACCCGAGTCCTCACCTGCAGAACGAGCTCCTGCTGCTGTGTGAAGGTGATTTTAGGTTTTGCCTGTCTTGCTGGAGCTGGGCTCCCCGCTGCCCTCGCCCCTGGGGCAGGCTGGGGCTTTGTCAAGTATTTCCTGGCTCAACTCTGTTTGCCTGCCAAGCTTTTTAATTTGTTTTATAAAATTGCCAAACCCAGCAGGCAGAACCACGGGCCCCCTCCTGTGATAAAAATAAAATAACAGCTTGAACTCGGCGGGCCGGGCGGTGGGGCTGGCAGGAAGCGCTGATTAAAGGACAGGTGGGAAGGATGAGGCTCCCAAACCGGAGGTTTCATCTTCCGCTCTTGAGAGAAAAAATGCAGATCTGGGAAGTTTTGCTGACTTGGTTTGTGGAGCCGCCCTCTTCTCACGCTGCCGTCCTCGAGCTGGCAGTGGCTGAGAGCACCCAGAGGCACCAGAGCAGCGCTGGTCCTTCCTCCCTGCAGGATGTGCAGGGGGTTGAGCTGGGAGTTGTTGTTCTGGAAATGCTCATTTGAGCCATACACAGAGATGATGCACAAGGTACAGCCGGTCTGGCCTCACCCCTCATCTTCCCCTGGCAGGTAAAACCCCACTGATTTGTGACTTACCCAGACCAGGAGCTAATGTGCCATGAAATTGCTGCACAACCAGGGGGGTACATTATTCTGGCAGAACTCTCCCTGGGTATTTACTCTGCTTTGAACTCAAGATATTTGCTTGAGAGAAATGATTTTTTTTTTTACCAGCAGGCAAACCTGTAGCTCCTTTGCCTTTGGGCTGAGAGATCACTGTGAAATTGCAGCAGGAAGGTTTCGGTCCCCTGAATACCCTTAAACTCCGTGGGTGCCTTGCTGCTATCAACGCTGGAGGGATAAAAAAGCACCTTATTTCCTGCCATAAAGTTTGTCCAACTCCCCCCCAGGCAGCAAACCCTGCTTTGATATTAAGCAAAACTGTTCTGGTTTTTATTTTGGATATTTTTTTACATTCTGAACACGGTAGGAAGGTGCAGTTACCTTGGAAACAGCAGTGGGATGCTGCTTGGTGGCAGGGCAGCACTCAGGCAAAACTTTTGGGAAGGTGGGCATGGAAAATTGGGGTTTGCTGGGTCCAGATCCACCCTGGAAGCTCCAGGCTGGTGGCAGGCAGAGCTGAGCCAGGAGAGAGGCTGCTCTGTGTCCAGGCTCTGGTGTGCAATTCAGGCCTGGGAGCCTTGGAGAAGATTAAACCATGTTTTTGGGAAGCCTGTCTTTTTAAGGCTTTTGCTCTGCTTTGGATTAGTGAGATCATCCAAAGGGAAAGAATGTCTCGAATCAAAAGGACTTTTACTGCTGAGGCTCTCCTGGTTTTGTTCTGCTCCCCTGCCCTGTCCCTGTGTCCCATCCCAGGAGATGCTGCTGTTCCTGAATGCCATAAAGGAACTCAGCGCTGATTAAAAGCTGTTGGTGTTTTTCATTTTAACCAGGAAAGTGTTTCCATCCTCACTGGGTTTAATTTACAGTTTGCAGCCAGATTGGAGCTGGGAAGGGATCCCACTGGTGGCTCATTTGTTTGAAGGTGTCACTATACAAATACACGTTCTGGGAATGCCAGCGGCGCTGGAAGGGAGGATGTGCCAACAGCAGCTCTCAGCTGTGTCCCAGCCATTCCCAAATCTTCCCAAGGGAGACCCTTCACCTCCTGGGGGACAGGAAGCTGCTGCTTCCCGCAGTCAGGGATGGGGACAACCTGTGGCTGCAGTGCCAGGCGAGCTGCATCCACTCATCCCTGTCACTCCTCTCCCAAGGTTGTGCCAGCCAAGCTGGGAATGGCCACCAGGCTCCCTACAGCACGAGGCCACGTTTCATGACAGGGCTCCCAGCAGGATGCTTTGTGTTTTACAGTGTCTGCAGCCTGCTCTTTAGCACCTCCATGCCCTCCTTTTGTGCTCAGAGGGGGAACAGCCCGTGTTTGCTGCGGGTTAATCACATCTCTCCTCCCTTGCAGCCACACTGGGGACGCTGGATTTCAGTTTGCTCTACGACCAGGAGAACAACGCTCTCCACTGCACCATCAACAAAGCCAAGGTATGGCCCAGCCTCGGGTGTGGGGACAGCAAGGACTGGCTGTGCCGTGGGAACCTGACCCATGGGACCCCAACCCATGGAACCCTAACTCATGGAAACTCAACCCATAGGACCCAACCCCTGGGAACCCAGCTCATGGGAACCCAACCCATGGAACCCAGCCATGCGACCCCAGCCTGTGGGAACCCAACCATGCGATCCCAACCCATGGAACCCAACCCATGGGAACCCAACCCAGGGAACCCAACCCATGGAACCCAGCCCATGGGAACCCAACCCATGGAACCCAACCATGCGACCCCAGCCCCTGGGAACCCAACCCATGGAACCCAACCCATGGAACCCAACCATGCGACCCCAACCCATGGGAACCCAACCCATGGAACTCAACCCATGGGAACCCAGCCCATGGAACCCTAACTCATGGAAACTCAACCCATGGAATCCAAACCCATGGAAACCCAACCCATGGAAACTCTAACTCATGGAACCCCAGCACATGGAACCTAACCCATGAGAACCCAACCCATGGATCCCAACCCATGTGAACCCAACCCATGGGAACCCCAACCCATGGAACCCAACCCATGGAACCCCAGCCCATGTGCACCAAACCCATGGGAACCCCAGCCCATGGAACCCAGCCCATGGGAACCCTAACTCATGGGAACCCCAGCCCAT
>VWYI01011161.1:0-51200 GCA_013399455.1 Anthoscopus minutus | reverse complement strand
CCCATGGGAACCCAACCCATGGGAACCCAACCCATGGGAACCCAACCCATGGAACCCAATCCATGGAACCCAACCCATGGAACCCAATCCATGGGAACCCAACCCATGGAACCCAACCCATGGGAACCCAACCCATGGGAACCCCACCCATGGAACCCAACCCATGGAACCCAACCCATGGAACCCAGCCCATGGAATCCAGCCCATGGGAACCCAATCCATGGAACCCAACCCATGGAACTCAGCCCATGGAACCCAGCCCAAGGCAACCCCCCATGGCTGTGCCAAGCATCCCTGGGTTCCACCGGCTTCCAGCTCCCCTTCCATCCCAACACCTCTACCCTGTCCTTCCCCTCCACCCCCGCCTCTCAGGGCGTTCCCAGCAGCCTGAGCCGGCTGCTCATCCCCCGTGAGGAGCAGGGATTGATGCTTTTTAGAGCAGCCCATCCCGATGTTGTTATTTACTGTGACCGGCTGTCGGTTTATAAATGGCTCTTTTAAATGCTGCTAATCACGGCCCCAAAGTGCTGCGCCTCAGCGCCTTTGCTGTCTGCCTGATTGAGGCAATTAGGGGCTTTTTGCACATTTGGGAGCAGAAACGGGGAACTGAGGTCCTCATTCTGCATCGGGGCCTGTGGAAGGCGCTGCTGGTGCTCCTCTCAGCATCACCCAGTGACAGCCAGAGAAACGAGGGCTCCAAGTGGGCTGGGGGGAAAAGACCTCAATCCCTGCAGATGTCGGGGAGGGATGGAGGGTTTTTACAGAAAGAAGGAGGAGAGGCTGTGAGCTGAGCCCCCGAGGGTCAGACCATGCTGTTTGTCTTCATAGGATGCTCCTCTCCCCTCCATGGCTCTTTGCGGCGTCCTCCCCGTCTGGAATACAAGCACCAAAGATGGATTTTGGGGATGGGCCTGGAGGAATCTGCCCCAGCACTCCTGGAGCTGCTCCTGGCAAGGGCAGCACCCCCAGCTCCCAGGCAGGACAGCCAGGGCAGGGCTGGGGCACACAGAGGGCTTTGCTTCCCTCCCTGTCTCCTGTGAATCCGCCGGCAGCCTCTGGGTCAGGCTTCCCTCGGCGCCCGCGGGAGCGGTGCCAAGGAGGAGATTTCTAATTGGGTTTGGAGTGGGTGGAAGACAAGGGAGGAAGGAGAGCTCTGGGCAGCAACTGATGAATCTCACATCAGCGAAAGCACAGGCAGGGCTGACAGGGGAGAGCCCTGGTCCCTGCAGTGCCCACCCAGGGGCTGTGGGTGTGCCTCAGCATCGCCCCTGCCCGCAGGGAGGGCAGAGCCCCCCTGGCCACCCTGACATTCAAGCTCTCGAGTCCTGTTCATTTCCATTCTGCTCTCATTCTCCCATTTCTCTCTTTTATTTACATTGCCATCTGCTCGCTCTCATTTCATCTCTCGCCTGGGGAAAGCTGCCAAAACTTGACTACAGAAAGGTAAGGGCCAGGACCCCGCTGGCTCCGGGGGTGTGACAAGTGGAGCTGGAGAGGAGGAGATGGGGGAAAAGCCCCAGCAGTGCTGGGATGTTGTTTACCCTTGGTCCTGGGTACCTGTGTCACCCTCCAGGGAAAACACCCTCAGGATGTGCCCAACTCCAGCAGCTCCTGGAGCCTCGGTTGCTGCCAGCAGCCATTCAGACCTATTTCAGCCACGTGAGACATGGCACGTTTTTCCTTCTCTCTGATAACCCCAAGCAACCTCTCTCTCTCCCTTTTATTTTACTTCTATTCTTTTTTTAATCTCCAGCACTTTCACATCCGCTGATGTTCCTCATGAGTCCCATTACCAGCTCCTGGGGAGCAGGAAGGAGGGGAGCAGGTTCAATCCAACCTGTTGTGCTCCACCAATTCCCTGCTCTGCAGCCCATAGCTGCTGGAGGCTGGGACAGTCACCCCATGTGGGAATTCACCCTGGTGCTGTGCCTGGGAATATCTGAGCTGTTTCTGAGGGGTGCAAGTTCACAGCAGGATTTGTGAGATTCTGGGTGTCACCAGCCAGAAGGAAGGAAGAGGCAGGAGAAGGCAGAAACAGGCAAAAGCAGCCAGGAGCAAGGAGGAACAGGCAGGAGCAGCCAGGAAGAGGCAGGAGAAGGCAGGACCAAGGAGGAACAGGCAAAAGCAGCCAGGAGAAGCCAGGAGCAGACAGGAAGAGGCAGGAGAAGGCAGGAGCAGCCCGGAACAGGCAAGAGCAGCCAGGAAGAGGCGGGGAAAGGCAGGAACAGCCAGGAAAAGTCAGGAAAAGGCAGGAGCAGCCAGGAAAAGGCAGGAGCAGCCAGGGACAGGCAGGAGCAGCCAGGAAAAGGCAGGAGCAGCCAGGAAAAAGGCAGGGAAAGGCAGGAAAAGGCAGGAAAAGGCAGGAGCAGCCAGGGACAGGCAGGAGCAGCCAGGAAAAGGCAGGAGCAGCCAGGAAAAAGGCAGGGAAAGGCAGGAAAAGGCAGGAAAAGGCAGGAGCAGCCAGAAAAAGGCAGGAAAAGGCAGGAACAGCCAGGAAAAGGCAGGAAAAGGCAGGAGCAGCCAGGAAAAGGCAGGAAAAGACAGGAGCAGCCAGGCTGACGGCAGCCACCTGGCACTGATGGCTCTCAGTGCTGGCAGCAGCCCCTCCTGTCACACTTCAGGCACGGCTGAACTCAGACACGTTGTAGCTCAGCTCGGATCAATAGCAGAATAAATCAGGCCATTGTGGAAGTTCATTCCTGGACTGCAGGAGCAGCCAGGCTGGCAGAAAGGCTCTCCCTCTCTCCTGCTGCCCTGCTCGAGCCCTGGGATTGTGTGGATCTCTGCTGAGCTGTGTGGGACACAGCTGGGATGCACTGGTCATTCCCATCCCCTCCTAGAAAACAGATTGGAAAAGGATTTGATGAATGTGCAGACACCTGGTTTTGTGCCCTGCCATGCCGTGGCTTCACTGAGGGTCTCATTTTGTGCTCAGTCCTACAGAGCCCAACCTGCTATAGGGGATTTATAGGGGCATGCAGCAGCACAGACACAGCAGGCTGTACCATCCTATAGCTCCAGTGGGCTCCTGCTTTTGGGAGAAAGGTGCCTGGGACAAGCCTCAGGGGGCTGTAGGGAAATGCTGAAAGAGCTCCTGGCCCCAGGCACGCCATGCCAGGCAGTTACTGCCTGTTGGAGCATCCTTGGGCTGCTCTCCCTGCACCTCTGGCCAGAAAACACCCAGGAGTTTCCACCTCTCTGAGCATTTGGCTCTTCCCTCCCTTCCAGCCCAGGAGAGTGTTGGAGGTCTGCACTGAGTATTACTTATGTATTGACTCATAAATATTTATCACTGCAGGGAAATTCCTCCAGCTGCCTGGCTCCTCTGGCCTGTCAGGGTGGAAATGCAGTTTGCCCCCTTTCAGAATGGGATGCCTTGGCCTGGGAATTATCCAGTTTTTGGGCAGGCAGCTCGTTGTGGGGTGAATGATGGAATGAATCCATCTCCTGTGATTTCTGGATGCCTCTAGCGTGGCATTCATCGGCAGCCCGATTAGCCCAAGTTGTAATTAAATCCTATTGATTAGCTAAATGTCACTGGCACAGGGAGCAGCTGGCAGAGCCTGGGATGCAGGGAGCTGCAGGTCTCCATAGGACTGCAGCAGAGATTTTGGGGCTGGGTGGAGGAAAAGATGAAACTTAATCTCAGCTCCATAAATCAGTGCAGCAGCAGCAGGAATAGCTGGAGCCAGGGAGATGCCCCAGGTGGATCTGAGGGGAAACTCTGTGCCTTGGCCCTCTCATCCCTCTTGGAGAAGCCCCAGGCTGGTGGTCCCTCCAGGCAGGGGAAGCAGTGTGGGTCCACCCTGTGGGAGGGATCATCTCCCACAGGAGCAGCCTGGCAGCACAGCCCTGTTAAATTCAGCTGTTTGTGCCAAACACGTATCAAGTGACACGGCAGGGAGGTAGACGTGACATTAGGAGCCATTTTCCAGGCTCCTGTCACTCCATCTTCCATAGCACATCTATTAAAAAAGCCTTTAATAGCCTCCTCAGAAGGTAATTTAATTGAGCTGAATTGATGGGTGAATTACAGAGCTGCCTGTCATTCTCCATCCATTTTCCTGGGAATCTGCCTGCTTGGTTCTGATTTCATTTGCTGTGCAGCCTGGGCAGGTTGGGCACCTCTGACCAGGGAGGTTGGGGACAGCACAAGTGAATCGTGCAGGCAATTCCCTCCAGAGTCTGGGGACAGCCCCTTCCTGCCCTGTCTGCCCCATCCTCATCATCTCCTGGACCAGAGGCATCACCCCAGAGGCTGCACTTCAAGCTGAGCCGTTTCACCTCCATTCACTGCTGATATTTTTATCCTTTTGGCTCTGCTGTAGAAGCAAAATCCTCTTTGCTGGGCACCATTTGGCCTCCCTTGCCCCAGGGCAGCACGTTTGTCTCTTGCTCCAAATCAGAGACATTCCCAAGGTCAGGAGCACCCTGGACAAAATTGTGCAGCCCAGAGAGGGCCCTGTGGTACTGTGGGTCAGGCTGGGTGAGTTATTCTCTACCTGTGAGGCATGGGAGTGATTCCCCCAGCATTTCCCTCCTGGATTTGCCCAAATCCTGGATGATTGCATTCCTTCTGCACGCAGCCATTCCACCAGCAGTCCATACAAATGCTTCCCTGCTGCTGGATCCCTGGCAGCTGCACACACTCATTATCCAGGCACTCTGCTCATCACAAGAAGGGTGTGAGAGCTCTTCAGCATCCCCCAGCCTTGTCTCCATGCCCAGGCTGGAGCCAGGATTGAATGGGTACCTCTGCAGAGAAGCCCTGCTCTGATCCAGGCTCAGGATTGCCTTCAGCCAGCCCAGCAATAATTCCTGCAGGGATCCCACAGCCAGGCTGGAAATAATCCAAGGACTTCCACGATGAAGCCATTCTCATTTCTGCTTAGGACTGGTGAAAATTAGGCTCCATTTTTTGTGCTCCTGACTTGCTTCCCTGCCCTGTGGAGTTTTTTTCCATGCAGGTGTGGCTTTGAGCTGGGTTTGTGCATCACCCCTGGATAATTTTCAGGTGGTTTAGAAGAGGAACAGAGGCACAGCTTGTGCCCTCCTACTGCCCAAAGCAGGATCAGCTGCAGGGCATCTCTATAACAAACCTCATCCCTTAAGATCTTGTGAGGGTCTTGTAGAAAACCCATCAGGAATGGCCAGAGCAAGTGTTCCCTTGGATTGCTGCTCCTGCAACCCCAGATTTCTCTGTGAACACCACAGAGTTTGGCTGACACCAGCCTCCCACTGGCCTGGAGCTGTTCTTCCCTAATAACTGGGAGTAGGTAGGTGCTATCACACCCCCTGGGAGCGCTTGGAAGTGGCACCACAACAGCAGAGGTGTGTGTTTTGCTCAGAAGCAATTATCAAATGACAGAACCCTGTAATTTCAACCCTGGGAAATCACTGTGCTGCTTCGCTTCACCCCCCCAAATTAATGCTGGTGAGGGTGGCAGAGTCAGCTGCTGGGAGGGAGGGAGGGAGGGGTGGATGGTACCACGTGCAGGTGAGGAATTCCCACATCCCCCTCTGGAATCCACAGACTGGAATGCTGAGCCTGGATCCTGCAGAATCCACGCTCCCCTCCTTCCCCAACCCTTCTCCATGGACCAGCAATATCCCAGGATGGGCTCAGTGAGGCCCCCCTGCCCCTCTCTTATCCTGATTCCTGCTTTTTGCTGCTCCCTCTCCAGGGCCTGAAGCCAATGGACCATAATGGTTTGGCCGATCCTTACGTCAAGTTGCACTTGCTCCCCGGAGCCAGTAAGGTGAGAAACCTTTTCACTTCTCCTTCCTTTCCTGGGGCTGCAGCTTTTCATTGGAAAGCAGGTCTGGGAGAAGCTCCTCACGCAGGGGCTGTGGGCTGCTGCACCCTGACCGTGAATCCCTTGAGTAAAAGCTGCTCAGAGAGAGCAGGAGGTAAGAACTGGGGATGATTTCCATCCTTACCAGGATGGGAAATGCCTTTCTGGGAAACCACTGGCTGGCAGCCAGGTGCCAGCCCTGGTTCCTTACCTTGGGAGCCCAGGATGGGAATGCTGCATTCCAGGAGCCCCTGGGAAGCACCGAGTGAAACAATCTCAGCTATAAACAAACCCGACCCCTTTTAATTTCCTTTTCTTTTCGCCCTTATTCTTTTGCATTTAAAACCCCTCAGATCATAATAAAACAGAGTATAAATCATAAGGGAAATATTTCCATCTCCTTAGGTTCAGTGCTTGCTGGAGAGAAGAGTAATTAAAGATATTGATGTGTGGTGAGAGCTCGGTGTAAGTGACGGGATGTGGAATTTAAATGCTCGATGTGTGTGTTAGGAATATTAATTGCACTCTTATTCCACACGAAAGGAGAGACCTTTCTTGGGGGGGGAGGGAGGTGTATTTACTTGTTACGGTTCCAGTGGATTAATTCCTAATGTTCAGGGCGGCAGAGGGAGTTTTTAACCACATTCTGAGTTTCCGCTGCAAACAGAGCTGGGAGCGCTTTCATCAGCAATATTATCAGTCATTTCCATGTTTTGCAAATCCATTGATTAGCATTTCTGCTGGAGCTGGTGGAGACTGGAGAGGCAGGAGGGGAGGGGACACAGGAGCTACAGATCCCTAAACCGTGGAGGGACCCTGTCCTTGCCCCCTCTGCCCCTGGGCTGCTCCATCTCTGTGCTTTGTTCCAAACAGCCCTGCCCGGATCTGCCCTGGGAGAGGGGAGCAGCTCTGGGGGGCTGTGGGTTTGTCCTGGGCTGGATGTTCCTGCACAGTTGTTCCAGGATGGTCCCTGAGTCCCTCGGGTGTTTCTGATGCAGATTTGGGCTCTCAGGCACCTGTGGGTGTGGGAAGCAGGGCTGGATTCATTCTCCATGCAGAGCTGGTCGCTGACTCCTGAGTCATTCCAGATGGGAGAAAAAGGCACTCCCAGAGCTCAGCTCCTCTGATCTCACTGTGTCCCTTCAGCAGCTGGGTGATGTTCATCATGTCACCCCCTTGGCTAAACCCACTTTCCTTCCCAATCCCTGGAGCCCCAGGGATCAGATCTGGTACCCACAGATCTGAGCAGGCTGTGGGTGACGTTGGGGCACTTTCCCTGCTGTCCTTGTCACTCAGAGCTCGTGAATCCAAGGTGGGGAACGCAGCAGCTTCCCATAAAGGCTCACAGGACAACTTGGAGGTATTGATGCGCTGAGAGTTTCTTATGCCCAGCAGCAGCTGAGGCAGGGATTGAGTTGTCTGACACCTAATTAGAGGGAGAATTGCTGCTGTGCCAGGCTGTGCCAGGCTGGGAGCCTGGTGGAGAAGCTCAGTCTGCAGCCTCAGCCTCTTTTTTCTGCTCTCCCTAGAAGTGAGGGAGGCTCAGGGAGTAAGGAGATCCATGCCCCCTGAGCTGGGGAGTGGCTGTGTGCCAGGATGTCCCATCCCTGCAGGGGACACCAGCCCTGCTGTCCCCATCCTCCTGCTCAGCAGAGCTGCTGGAAGGAGCTGCTGGTGCTAACAAAACTCCTGTGGAGGAAGTTGTTTGGAGTCAGGCAGGATCAAGAGCTGTGCTGGGAGCAGGGGTGCAAACAAACTGCCAGAACAGCAAAGAGGTGGTTTTTATTTAATCCAAAAAGGATGTTTTCCCCTCCCTTGCTCTCTCCTACTGCTTAAATGAAATCCCAGTCTGTGCTCTGCCGAGGTTCCCATTCTGCTGGCTGTTTCCAGGATGTGAGTTTGGGTTGCTTTGGAAATGAGTGCCTTTCTGAATCCCTGCCCCTCCGATTTTTGCCAAATTTGGGGTGGATTTGGGCCACCCCATCGAGAGTTACAGCACCGGGGCAGAAGAATGACAGCACCCACTACCCCTTCACCTCCAAACTGGGCTTCCTCTCCTGTCCAAATTCCCTCCTGGGATGAACCCCAGTGACCCCCACCCCCTTTGCTTTTGCAGGCAAACAAGCTGAGGACCAAAACCCTGCGCAACACCCTGAACCCCACCTGGAACGAGACCCTCACCTACTACGGCATCACCGACGAGGACATGATCCGCAAAACGCTGCGGTAGGGCCCAGGGGGCACACGGGGCCCCTTCCCTGTTGGAGAAGTTGAGACAGAGAAGGCCTAGAATGCTCAGCATCATGAGCATTATTATGAGAATTATTATGAGAATTATTTGCTGAATGCTCGGCAAAAGATTCTGGAAAGATGAAGCCCGTAGTCAAAGTAGAAATGAAAGTTAGCTTTGGGATTTAGGATATTGTGTTGGTTGCTCTATAAGCCAAGAGCAATAGCCTGGGCAGCTGAAGGAGAATCCTCTGGGTTAAACAACACCCTTCTGCTGACAGGGAAAACAAAGGTCGAAATAGAGATGAAAGTCAGCTTTGAGATGTAAGTCACCGATGTTGATAGGCAAAAGCCTGGCCAGACAAGGAGGAATCTGAGGAATGTGAATTCAGATAGGATAATAGAGTCACTCCTATAGGCTGTGTGTAAAACCCCTTGGATTTCGTGTTATGTGTTGGTTGGTCAGTGTAAACTAGAATATTCATTATAGAAAGAGATATCACGTATTGGAAGCAGAACCTTGCTCTCTTAATTCTCCATTCTCTTAAACTTAACTCTCTTTTGCTGGCCCTCTCTGCCCTTCTCCTGTCTGTCCCTCCTCCTCACCTACCCCTCTTAGCTCCCTCACCTCTATCCCCATGCTCTCATGCTCAGCTTTCTCCCTCTATCTCTGAGCACGTTTTAGGCTGAGGCTTGCAGCCTTTAACAGAGCCCTGTCCCTGTTAACAATAAACCATCCACCCCCTGAGCAGCCTGGCGTGGTTAGAGACCCTGCAGAACTCATTCTGCTACACTTCCCCACCCTCAGCACTGTGCCAGCCCCACCCCTGGGACACTCTCACACAGGGACCCCCGTGCCCAGCCCCACAGGAGGGATCTGGAGGCGAGCAGGGCAGAGTTATCCCCAGCACAGCCGAGCATGCCCCTTGCACATCCATCACCTCCAGAGCCACCCACAGCTGATTTACAGGGCTGGGGTAACCAGTGAGGAGCCTGTTCCTGCTGCATCATTAACTTCAGAACTCTCTGGCTGCCTCCTGCCTGCAGAGGTGGCGTGGTTTGGGTTTAACCTCTTCGTGCCCAGCTCTCACGGGCACACGCTGAGGCTTTGCAGTCGTGTCTCACTAAGAAAATCTCCTCAGGGAAGTTCTGGGCCCCTTTCAGAGCTGAGAAAGCTGGAGGCATCTCTGAATTACTGTCCAGCTAAACAAAGAGTGTAAGTCTTTATTTTATCGTGTTATTTTGTTGGTTCAGTCTGCGCATTCAGCATCTCCCAGGGGCTGGGAGAGGTGTGAGGATGGAGGTGGGCAGGGGCAGAGCTTGGAATGATGCTCTGCAGGGAGCAGACACCTGTGAATGCAAAGATTTTTTCATGTTTTGGCCTCTGTCCCACCTGGATGAGGGCCAGAATTGTGGGCAGCCTCGGCTGCTCCATCACCACACCGATCTGGGGCTGTGCTGCAGGATTTGCTGTAAGATCCACTGTCAAGGAAAGGATTTTTGCCTCCTTCCCCAAGGACTCAGGGCTTTGCCAGCTCTGTGGCTGGAATCCCACCCTCCTCATTTGCAGATGCCCTGGGAGTTTGTGATTTTCCCTCATGCCAAGAGCACAAAGCTGCCCTGTGAAAGGTCCTGCTCGGACGTGAAGCTGGGCAGAGCCCACCTGTTGTGTGCAGGGTGATGGGAAATTCAGCACAGTGGATTATTATTTCACTTGGGAAGCATTAGTCATGCTGGAAGTGCTGCAGGCTGGTGGGGCTGGGAAGCCTCCAGTTTGTTGTTATTATTGGTGGGTATTTTTTCACTCCAGGCTTTGAAGTTTGCAGGCTCCTCAAGCATGGAAATCGGTTTGTAAGGAGATGTTGGCCGAGTTGTTTGGCTGGAAGGCAACAGGGAGCAGGAGGGCTTGACCCCCACTCTTTCTGGGTTCTGGGAGCTGCTTCTCCCTTGGGAAGGGCTGTTTATCCTAGAGGCAGCAGGGAGCTGTGGATTGGGGTATGCACCATAAAATGTGCAGCGCTGGATTTGCCTTTCTCCCCACAGAAATCCTGCACTGCCCCATCCCATCCCTGCCTGCCAGCCTGGGTGCTGTGGAGCTCCTTGTGCCCTCCCCAAAACTCAAAACTGTGCATGAACCCCTGTACCCCAGCTGGGACCCCTCAGTCTGCAGGAGAACATGGCTGGATGGACTTTAAAGGTCATCTCATTTGGGCAGGGACACCTCCCACTGCCCCAGGCTGCTCCCAGCCCCATCCAGCCTGGCCTTGGGCACTGCCAGGGATCCAGGGGCAGCCACAGCTGCTCTGGGCACCTGTGCCAGGGCCTGCCCACCCTCCCAGGGAGGGATTTCTTCCCAATATCCCATCTACACTGGCCGTGTGTCAGTGTTTTGCTGTGGCTGGAGCTGTTTCTCTGCTGTGAGCTGGCCCTTCACCCTCTCAGCGCCGCTTCCCGCAGGAAACACCTCTGTGCACTGTCCTGCCTTGGGTTCTTTGCTTCACCCATCCATCTTCTCCTCAAAATACCTCCTTTTCCATGAGGAAAAGCCAACTTCAAAGCCAGGAGGATGCTGTGCTAATCAGGAGAGGTTCCTGCCAGGCAGCTGGTGCTGCTTGAAAGAGCATCAGCGATGCTCCCCTCGGTCTGGGCAGTGACCATTCCCTGGGAGCCTCCCTGGTGCTGAGCTGGGCAGGGAATGCAGTTCCAGAGTCTCTTTAATGTGCAAGTAAAGGCAGAGATCAAAGCTGCTGCCAGCCCTCGCCTCCCTGCAGCCTGGGGATGTGTCAGGGAAGCTGGAAAAGCACCCAGAAATCTTCCCTGCCCACCTGGTGGGACGTGTCCAGCATGGATTGCTGGGGTGGTGCTGGCGTGGGGCACTCTGTGCCTGCAGCCTTTTTGGAGGGGACAAGTGGCATTTGTCAGAGCAGTGGGGAGGGGGGTACTGGATCCCCTCCTGCCCAAGCCCCCCATTTCATGCCCAGATAGGTTCTCCCTCATCCCTCCATGGCCTTGTCCAAACTGGTGGAGTGACTTTGCTGTCACAGAGCCCAGGAGCCATCAGCGTTCACCTCCCCGAGGTGAAGGAGAGGTGAAGGCAGCCCAGCTAATTGCAGTGGCAAGCAGGATTTTGTTAATGAAACCAGCCCCCTCAAACACCAGCAGATATTTGGGGTTTCATGGAGCACAGCAGGTGGGAGGATCTCAAAAGGTCTCATCCATTCATTGAATTAAATATCCCTGAGTGTAGCCCAAGGCTTAGCAGGGATGAAACCACCCACCAGCCTGGGAAAAGGCAGGTTCAGAGCCATGCAAAAAAACCACACTGGAGTGCACAGATGGATGGGATCAGGGACAGATTCCCTGCCAGCACCAGGGGGGAAACCCCACCCTGGAGCCCCCATTCCCACCTGGACTCTGACCACAGGGTCCAATGTCAGGGGGAGGCAGAGAAATGCTGCAGGGGAAAGTGGAGCAGGCAGAATACAGTTGCCTCCATTTCAATAATACATGTAATATGCAATAAATAAATTGCATTCATAATAAATACCCGAGCTGGCCAGATATTGGATACAATTATTCATACCCAGATATATTGGCGAGGTGTTGCATTATTCATGGGATGCTCAGCTAGCCCACGAATGCCAGGAATTCTTTGTTTAATCATGTGTTTGACAAACATCATGACTCATTAAATGTATTATTCAGAAAATAGTATTTGATCAGGACTAATAGGCAGAGTGCAGCCACTTCAAGGTTTGGGGTCCCAAATTGCTTTGCTCTGGATGAATGAGGTTTGCTTGGAACTGCAGGTGCACTTGTAATTACAACTCACTTCTGCTGTGGTTTCTGTGCTCAGGCTCAGAGGCATTTTGTGGTGGAGCCCATGATGGAATCCTCCTTTTGTCTTCCCAAGACGTTGCTTTGTCTCCTTGCCTGGTGTTGCCTGTCCTTAAACCAAGCCAGCATCACCTGCTCCTCGTGGAGAGCCCCCCGTGTTGCCACAAGAGGGATCTTAGACACGAGGGATGCATCTCTGGCTCTGCTCTGTGTGTTTTTTGTGGAAAAGGAGCCTTGCCTGACCCCCATTCCCCCTTTGCACACCGGGAAAGAGGCCGAGGAACTCGTGTGAGGGAGCAGAAGCTGTGAGTCAGCTGCTGGAGCTGTGCAGTGAGTCAGGGCTGTAACCCAGGAGCCCGGGCTGAGTAGGAGGGAGGAGAAGTTTAATGAGCAGTGATTGTTCATTTGCTGCTTAGTTTCCTTCCAAGGTGGTTTTCACAGCTCTTAACGTAAAGATCAGGACCCCACAGTGAGGATATCAAGTGAAACACCGGGCTGGAGGGATGGGCATTAATAAGGAGAGATGAGAAAGGGGTGAAGCTCCAGTTACAGGCTGGGGATGGAAGGTGAACAAGGCTGCCAGAGGCATCTCCTGCTGTTTGTCATGGGGCTGATTTTCTAACCCAAGGCATAAAAATTCCATCACATCGATTTCTCCTAATAAAATCCAAGCTGGTGTGATTGCATTATGCCTTTTTCCAAAGGGAGGGCCAGGGCTGGAGCTTCCTGCTCATCTCACTCCAAGCCCACTGCTTTCACTGATGGGCCAGGGCGCTGCAGTGCTGGAAATCCCATTCCAGTGAGGATGAGCTGCAGCTGGGAAGAGGAACTGGGGCTGGGGGCTGACACAAAACCCCCTCTGGGCATCACACACAGATGGGCACAAAGGGTGAGGACCCACCTGAGAGGTGGAGAGGGAGAACTGGGCTGGGAGAGACCTGGAAGTGCCTCCAGCTCCACTGCGCTGCTCAGGGCAGTGGCAGTTCCCAGGCCCTGCAGATGTGCCAAAATTCCCAAGGGATTCCCATGGCCCTGAGGGCACTGAAACAGGGCCCAGTGGGGTCTCTCCCAGTGTGACACTGGAGATGCTCTCCCTGCCACCACCACTGGAGTTCTCCACGTTTCCTTCCTGGGCTTTTGTCCATCCTGAGGCTCCTGAGTCTTCACAGCCGGCAGGACACTGCGTCTGGGGTCTTGCTGTGCTGCTGGGGTGTACCTGGATGTTGTCAGGAGAATTGTTACTCACTTTTTTTAAGAGGTAAACCATCCCAAACCCTGTCTCCCTGGGTGTACACACAGATCCTGGGCTGCCAGCTCCCTGTCCCCTCCTGTCCCCCCCAGCTCTGCCCAGAGGAACAGAGTTCCACATGCCTGGCAAGTGTTGGCTCTGGAATTGCTGCTTCTCCTTTTGTTGGTTTTGTTCTTTACAGGAAAGAGGAGAGGAAATGGGGAATATTGTGCCTGCATTTGAGATTCTCTTTGAGGATTTTGCTGTTGTGGTGGGGTGGTTTTTTCTGTGGGTATCTATAGTAACGCTGCATCCAGCCACAGTTTTCTGGAGAGCAGCATTCCCTGTTTTCCTGCTCCTGCCATTTTTTTATTTTTCCAAAATCCCTTTTCTCTGCTGCTCCCCAGCCCTGATGATCTTTGTGCTGTGGCACTGTGACATCCCCATGGGTTCCTTGCTTTCTTGTTACTCATTTGTGAGCATGAGCATGGTCAAACCATCCTTGGATAAGGCACTGAAGCATCCACAGATAAACCATCTTTAATAAATCATCCATGGATAACCCATTCGTGGATAAATCATCCAAATGTTTAGCTGCCCAGAGGTGTGGTGTGCAGTTAGTTATTCTCAGGTGGGATCCCAGGCCATTATTTATCTTTAACTACTTTTCCCCCTTCCCCTGTGGTCCCTGGGGGCAGAAGTGCCACCTGTGGGCAGATGGACACCAAAAGGAGTGGGTGAAAAAGGAAACAATCAGGTACCCAAAAAGATGAGAAGACACAGTAAGACAATTTTTTTTTTAAAAGGAGAGAAAGGATGGAAGGGAAGGGAAAAGAGAAGCCTTTCCTCCACGGGCAGAGAGCCCAGCATGGCTCCAGTGGGAAGGGGGGTGGGATGGCTTTCCCCATTCCCAGCACTGCTGGGGAACAGCTGGTCCTTCAAAGCACCCTTCTGGGATTTCAGGAGCTGCAAGCTCCCTGCAAGCACTAACTTTGCTCCTCTGTTGTCTCTCCTGATGCCCAGAGCGGGCTGGGAAGCAGCAGAGGAATGACTCATGAGCTGCCAGCTCAGGGAAAGGCATTTAGAGCTTTTCCATGGAAAACAGCCTGGGCTCAGCAGCACTGCCCTTGGACACAGCTGCTGTCACTGGGATGCAGCCCAGGATCCCAGCAGGGCTGGGAGAGCTCCACCTGCCCAAGGTGTGATGTTTCCTACAGTCTGAGTGTGGAAATTACTCACAGCCTCGTCTCTTGGTGGGACAGGAGGTGGCAGAAGTGCTCTGTGTCCCAGCCAGGGTCACCCCGGGAGCTGCCACGCTCCCAGCAGTGCCTGAGCTCCTCGGGGAGGAGCTGTGTGGGAAGCAGGCTGCTCCCAGCCACACGGTCCAAGGGAGGGATGAGGAAGAGCCTCCATGGCTGGGCAAAATGGAGCTCCAGCAAGCCTGAATAATTTTGTTTTAGTCACTGATGACGCTGAAGTTTTAGTGGAAGAGTCATTAGGACAACTGAGGCTTCACCTTGCTTTTCCAACAGTGCCTGGGCTGGGATGTGAGTTTGGACACAGAGATCCACACCATGAGCTGCCCTGGCCAGGCTGTGCCAGCAGCTGAATGCATCCCAGCTGCATCCCAGCTGCATCCCAGCTGCATCCCAGCTGCTTTCCAGCTGCTTTCCAGCTGCCTGCAGAGGAGATGCCCCATCCATGGCTGGAGGAAGGGTGACCTCAGCTGCTCCCTCACTGGGGGGACCTGCAGAGCAGGGGGGCAGCTTTCCCCTCTCCCCAGGGTCCCCTCTTAGCCCGTGCCCCTTGCAGGATCTCGGTGTGTGACGAGGACAAGTTCCGCCACAACGAGTTCATCGGGGAGACGCGCATCCCGCTGAAGAAACTGAAACCCAACCAGACCAAAAACTTCAACATCTGCCTGGAGAAGCAGCTGCCGGTGAGTGAAGGGGGTTCAGAGCTTCATCCCACCTTGGAATCACAGACACAGCAGCTTCTCCCTGTGGCACGTGGGCCCGTGGAGCTGTTTGGCTCCTCAAACCTCACCAGGGAGGGGAGGAAGAGCATCCCTTGGCCGGGGAGGTGTCTGGCTGTGGCTGTATCGCGCTCCAGCCCCCCAGACTGGATGCATTCCCTCCCCAGATAGATAAAACAGAGGACAAGTCGCTGGAGGAGCGTGGCAGGATCCTCATCTCCCTCAAGTACAGCTCGCAGAAGCAGGGGCTGCAGGTGGGCATCCTGCGCTGCGCCCACCTGGCTGCCATGGACGCCAATGGCTACTCCGACCCCTACGTCAAAATGTGAGTGGCACCGCAGCCCTGCTGTCCCCTCCCGCCTCTCCCCGCGGCGGGGGCTAATTGCTCTCATTAGGAGGTGCAAATGAGGCCGTCAGGCAGCAGCTTGCCTCTGCCTGCAGCGTTGTTCCCTGGCAAATACTGGGCAGAGCCGCCAGGTGAGGTGGGCGCAGGAGTTGGTGGTGTGGGGCTGGCCCTGCCTCGCCACAAATCCTGGGGGTTTTTTTATGGGAGATGGCATTTTTCTAATTCACTCTCTGCAAAGAAGGGGTGGTGGCCTGTGCCTGTCCTGCCTCCTTGTCCCCACTGTGCTGACTCAAACTTGGGCACTTTTAGGGATGGTATTTGCTAAGGCAGAGCTACGGGGAGGAACCACACCTGGGAGACCCAGTAACGGAGTGTATCAGCAGCACTCTTTCACCTTCCTATTTAGCTGGTTTTTTTAGGGGTGGAGATGTTTATATAAAAATCCTCTCTTGCTTTTTTAGATGCCCATGGGAAGCTCAGTCCCTGAGCAACAAAATTCCCACTGCACTCAGGCAGTTGTCCCCCTGTGCCATCCACAGGAGATTGCATCTGCAGGGCTGGGATCAGAGCATATAGAAAAGCAATGCTGCTCGGTACAAGCCCTAATTTTTAATTATGAGCAAGATCTGGAACGTGTAGCAAGGAAGCAGAGCTGATGTTTAAAGGCGTAGCACCAGCACAAAACCACGATGGATTGACTTTGTCCTGGCCCACATTTCAGGTCCCATCTCTGCCTGATGACACTTTAATGTTGTTTGCTGTCCAGCTCTGGTGCTGTGCTGCAGAATATCTGCAGGCAACAGCTCAAAGCTGCTCACTCCTGCTCCCTTTTCCACGCTGCGTGTGGTTCCTGTCTCCTGGTGAGGCTCTGCATGAGCAGCCCAGTCACACAATCCCGAGTCTGGACTGGTCCTGGGCTGGGAGTGATGGGTTTGGGGAGCATGAGTGCAGTGCCAGTGTCCCCTAGGGACTGGAGATGGGATAATCGGTGCTCTCTGATTGCAGCCAGCAGCTGGGCTTGGTTTTAAGCTTGGGAAATGCTGCCTCCTCCCAGCCATCCCCACCGTTTTGGCAGGGGAAAAGGCTCTGGAGGTTCAGGTGGCTCAGCCACCCACCTCCCCCTGGCTCTGCTCAGGAGCTGCTTCTGCAGCCACAGATGTCCCTGCCCTCCTCACTGGGACCCACTGGGCTGCTTTGGTCTTGTTGCAGTTACTTGAAACCAGATGAGGACAAGAAATCCAAGCACAAGACAGCGGTGAAGAAGAAAACGCTGAACCCCGAGTTCAATGAGGTGGGTTTTCTCAACCTCAGACTTAAACCTCAGTCACTGCATGAGGGATTTGGGTTAGGTTCCCCCTGGGCAGCAAAACCTGAGGAGGAGGATGGGCAGCCCCAGCCCCTGTTTCCTCTTGACTCTGCCTCTGCTCTTCCACAGGAGTTTTTCTATGAGATAAAGCACGGTGACCTGGCAAAGAAGACCTTAGAAGTCACTGTGTGGGACTATGATATCGGGAAATCCAACGACTTCATAGGTGAGTGGCACATTCCAGAAGGTCTCCTTGGCCTCTTTTTTATTTATCTTCACTGTCTGGGCCTCTTCTATCTCCTGCACTCTTCCAGCCTCCTGGTTTGTTCTCCATGCCCACATTCATTCTTGCTGGGTTTTGGTTCTGCTTTTATCCCTCTCCTGCCCCTGAGCCTCTCAAGGGGCATCCAGGCAGGGAGAAAATGCATCTGCCTCTCCCCTTCTGTTTTCAGATGTTTTCCTCTGAGTGAAAAACAGGTTGCACAGGGAGGTTTCATTTATCTCTGTTGGATGTCTGGGCTTGTTGTGATTTTGTTGCTGTGATTTATCACTACCCAGTGCCCGGTACCTCTGGCAGCCACTGTGATTGCAGTGAGCCCTTGGCACAGGGACAGGGGCACTACCAGGAACAGATCCCAGCCATGAGGGGATGGGGAATTTAGGGCAGGATTTCACATCAGGTTGGATGCTGCGAGGATGCTGAATCACCTGGCTCCCTCCAGCATCCCTCGGTGTCCCTCGTTATCTCTGAGCATCCCTTGCAGAGCCTTGCTGCTCGCCCCACACCTCTCCCTCTCTCTGTCTCCCTCCCAAGGCGGAGTCGTGTTAGGAATTAATGCCAAAGGGGAGCGGCTGAAGCACTGGTTCGACTGCCTGAAAAACAAGGACAAGAAAATCGAGCGCTGGCACACGCTGACCAACGAGCTGCCGGGCGCCGTGCTCAGCGACTGAGCCCGAGCTCCACCAGCCTTTGGGCTCCTCCCAGCTTTGGATCCGGGGAATTCCGGGACAGCCAGGACAGCAGGACACCCCCCAGCAGGGCCTGGCTGCAGGGATGCCCTTCCCAGGGAAGAAGGCACAGGTGGTTTGCCCTGGAGGTCGCTCCCGGCTCCCAAGGCTTTTCCGAAACGCCTCTTTGTGCCCTGCCACACTCACAGCCCCACTCTCGAGCATGCACGGGCACACTCACACTCACACTCACGCAGGTGTGCACCCCTGCATGCACTGCAGTCTGGGTCCTCTCCCAAATCCTGGCTGTACTCAGTTATCTTCTCGCTGCCTTGCAAGTCAGTGGCAAAAATGAATGCGTCCGTCCGCGTCCGTGTGTCCGGCATTGGCAAAAGGCGTCCCTAAAATCCACACAAAACCCAGAACTGTCCCCTCGAGGCAGCTTGTGCCATATCTTTGGTGGTTTGTCAGTCTCTGTGGTTTGGGCCTCAACAGTCTTTTATGCATTTAAAGCTCCTCTGTTGGAATGATTGTTGTGTCCCTGGTAAACCTGGAAAGAGTGTTTGCTTTCCTTCCAGGAATGTTGTGCTCGTCCTCTCCAATAACTCATGTGAAGACAGCAGAGCTGTGCAGACCACAGTTTTCCTCCTGGGATCAGGCAGCTTCACATTTGGGAGGCAAAAGAAAAAGCTCCCTGGAACAGCCTTGGCTGTTCCTGCTTCCCAGGACTGGCAGCAGCCTCTCTCCTAATGAAACCATGCCATGCAGCAGCACGGCTGTTTTTCCAGCAAAGCCAGCTTCCAGGCTGAATTTTTCTATCAATTTTCCCTTTTTCATGCCTTTCCAATTCATCCATTAAATAGTGAAGATGCTGAGCCTCGGAGCCGAGCTGGAATTTTGTTTGTAGTTCAGCATGGCTGTGAGGTTGATTTATTTTCTGCCTCAAACAGCGTCCAAACCAAATAAATTTCTGTGTATGGCACAGTAATGTTAATATGGCACAGTAGTAATATATTAATATTATAATAATCCTAGATATGATCCTCTGTGATCCACCTTGGCTGGTCTCTTCATCCTTATCCCACCAGGCACCCAGTGGGATGAGCTAAAACTTTCTAGGAAATGCTGCACCATCCCCAAAATTTTTTGAAGCCTTTAAACAATGATTCCTTAGGAAGAGCTGCTCTTTCCCCACGAGTCTCAGTTACCCTCAGCTTCCAAGCCCTGTGCTGGTATTGCCAACTTCTTTTTTTTTCCTCTTGGGAAGCAATGGAGTCTCTGGAAACCTATGTTTACTTTTCCAAGTGATGATTGTGTTACACCTTGTTTGATATCGGGGGGAGGGGGGGCAGATAAAAGAAAACAAACAACATTCATAGGGGGTTTTTTAACTTAATATTTGTAATGCCTCCTGCAGATCTGCATGGATTTCATTTGAATGCTGGCAGCCTGTCAAGTCAGATGTTCCCATTAATCCTTTCTGTTCCAGTACCTTCAAACCTGGTTGGGGTCTGAGCTTCCAGGGAAGCTCCAGGAGCACCAGGTTGGCTGTGCCTCCCTTTTTCTGGCCAAGTTCCTTCCAACCCATCCTTTGTTCCAGCCTATGACCCTGGTTTATGCCTGAGGTGGAGTAGGACATGTGTGTGTGTGGGTTCCTTCACTTTGTGCCCCAGTCTTTTCTCAGTGGACACTCTGTCCCTGTCCCAGCTGCATGCAGAGTTGGTGGTTGTCATGCCAGGCCTCGTGAAATGTTTGGTACCAATGTTTTGCTACCATGTGAAGGCTGCAGAAACCATCCTTACTTGCATCCTGAGAGACTTTTGTATTTCAGTATTACCTATCTGTGTACTTTTGGTCAGATTTGTTAATATTTATAATGAGAACTGAAAATAAAAGGTTAAAAAAGAAAAAACAAAAGTTGATGCTGGTGGTGGTGGTGCAGCTTTTGAATTTGGGGGATGGCAAAGATTTGGGAAGGGATGGTTTTAAACCAGAGCACTGTGGGTTGCTTGGCCCAATATAGCATAAATACTATGCTATATTGTATTTAGAAGTGCAATATGTACTTATATATTTAAGTACTTATAATATACATTAAGTACTTATATGTATATATGTACTTATAAGTATTTATAAAAATATACATATGGGGATATAGATATGGAGAGAGAAAATATATAGATATAGCCCAATTAAGTATACATGTATATTTATATTTATGTATTTTATTTAGTATAAAATAATGTATTTTAATGATATTTAATATATTTTCTAATATTAATTTTTAATTAAATTAATATAATTAATATGATATATTATATATTGTATAATACTATTTTATATATAATATATTATTATATAGTATTGCTGTATGATGGTCATATATTCATATTTATATTTAATGTAGTATAATGTGTATTTAATATAGTTTATGTATTATACTTAATATAATTTTTATATGTTTATGTAATATATTTTATATATACTTAGTAGCCTTGAAACCCAAGGCACGGGGAATGATGTCCAGCCCCAGGTGCCAAGGCCAGGCTTACAGGAAAATCCAACTGGAAAGCACAAGGGAAAAAAAATATTTACTCAATTAAATGATGCTCTGTTCAGACATCAGATTTTTGTTTAAGTCACTCTTTATCCCCTTGGGAATAAAGAGCTGATTATCAAAAAGCAGGAGGACAAACCCTTCCAGATTAAATTAAAGCTTAAGGTATTTGGATGCCAAGCTGCTCTGGGGCACACCAGCTCCTCCTGCTCTATAAAGAGGCTCGGCTTTTGGGGAACCTCACCTGCCCCAGGTGCTGCTGCTCCATGGACAGCTCCCAGGAGCCCCCAAACAGCAGCACCCCGGGGCCTTTCGATGGCCCCCAGTGGCCCCACCAGGCCCCCAGGGCCGTGTACCTGGCGGTGGCCGTGCTCATGGGGCTCGTGGTGACCTCGGCCTCGGCGCTCAATGGCCTGGTCATCGTGGTGTCCCTCAGGCACAAGAGGCTGCGCTCGCCCCTCAACTATATCCTGGTGAACCTGGCCGCGGCCAACCTGCTGGTGACGCTCTGCGGCAGCTCCGTCAGCCTCTCCAACAACATCAGCGGCTTCTTCGTGTTTGGGAAACAGCTCTGCCAGCTGGAGGGCTTCATGGTGTCCTTGACAGGTAAGGAGATGAGTTCCAGACCTGACTTGGGCTTTGGTTGATGTTTTTGGGTTTAGCCGAGGGGTGATTCCAGACCTGCTTTGGGCTTTGGCTGATGTTTTTGGGTTTAGCAGAGGGGCTTTGATGTTTCACTACCTGAAGTCGACGCTTTGAGGTTGTGAAATTTGTGTCCCTCTGCTCTTTGTTAGCACTGGGAGGGGTTGGGGAGATGGTTGGCTGTGCCAGGTCATCACATGTCCAGTCTTGGTCTTGACAGAGTGGGAAATGCCACTTGGGGACACGGGGAATCCTTGTGGGGATGCATTTCATGGGTGCTGGCTGCTGTGCCAGCACACCTGGGGCTGGCTGTGTAGCAGGGACAGAAAATTGCACAAAACCTCTCCTTGAGGACACTCTGTTGTAACCACGAGGCATCACAGCCACCCATTGCCAGCTTCATTTCTAAGGGCCAAATATCACAGTTATCCTTGCTGTGAGAAAAGCAGTGCCAAAATCAGTTTTTAATGGCCAAATATCACAGCTCTCCCTGCTGTAAGAACAAAATATCCAATTTCTTGTTCAAACACTATTTACTTGAACAAAACCATCATCTACCAGGCCCCAGCACAGGCAGCAGAACCTGTCCCTGAGACACAACCCCTTGCTGTCCCCCTCAGGCATCGTGGGGCTGTGGTCCCTGGCCATCCTGGCCTTGGAGAGGTACCTGGTGGTCTGCAGACCCCTGAGAGACTTTCGGTTCCAGCACCGCCACGCTGCCAGTGGCTGTGCCTTCACCTGGGGCTGGTCCCTGCTCTGGACAACCCCACCACTCCTGGGCTGGAGCAGCTACGTGCCTGAAGGTAGGGGAGATGTGTGTCACACTCCACTGTGTTGTCTTCTTGTATCTTGTTTTCAAGCCTGGGATAGCTGGAGAGTGTCTGGAGCTTAAAGGGTTAAACTCTGCTGTTATTATCTCCTGCTTGCTCAGCCAATAATCCTCTCCTGGAGGCTGTTCTTTGGAAGTTCCCCACCACAGGACACTCTGCAGCAATTCTTCTTGGAGCCAGCACACATCCAGCTCAAACCTGCCCTCGTAGGGGCCTGGCAGAACTCCACAAGAAACCGCAGAGGGCACCTGGCCAGCCAAAATCCCCAGGGGCTGATCTCCAGGCCCTTGGGGATGGAAGAAAGAAACCACCGAGGGCACCTGGCCAGCCAAAAACCCCAGGGCCTGATCTCCAGGCCCTTGGGGATGGAAGAAAGAAACCACAGAGGGCACCTGGCCAGCCAAAATCCCCAGGGCCTGATCTCCAGGCCCCTGGGGATGGAAACACGAAGAGGTGCTTGGGTGGCATGGCTGTTTTGGAAGCCCTCATCCAAGCCCTCGCTGCATCAGGCTCATTCCCAACCTTTATTCCAGGCCTGAGAACCTCCTGTGGGCCCAACTGGTACACGGGTGGCAGCAACAACAGCAGCTACATCCTGGCCTTGTTTGTCACCTGCTTTGTGATGCCCCTCAGCCTGATCCTCTTCTCCTACACCAACCTGCTGCTGACCCTGCGGGCGGTAAGTGCGCCCAGCTCGGCTGAGCTCGCGCCCTTGCGCTCCCAAAGCGTCTGCATCGGCATGGAGAGGCACAGGGCAGGTTTTGGGGACAGCCAAAGCAGCTGGCACCTCCTGGCACTGCCATCAGGGATGGAAGTGCTGCTCCAAGCTGCTGACAGGCATCTCCCTCTGTCCCAAACTCCCTGCAGGCCGCAGCGCAGCAGCAGGAGTCAGACAGGACGCAGCAGGCGGAGAGGGAGGTGACACGCATGGTGGTGGCCATGGTGGTGGCTTTCCTCACCTGCTGGCTGCCCTACACCACCTTTGCACTGGTGGTGGCCACCAACAAGGACATTGTCATCCAGCCAGCCCTGGCATCCCTGCCCTCCTACTTCTCCAAGACGGCCACAGTTTACAACCCCATCATCTACGTCTTCATGAACAAACAGGTGAGAGAGAAAGCTCCAAACCGAGCACAGCTTCACTGGGGCTGCTGGAGAACAGCTTGACAGGCCAAAAAATCCTGGGGGAACCATTTATCCTATCTGGGAGTGTGGTCACAGGCTTGATTCTGGGCTTGCTGTGTAAGCAGCAAGGATTTGGGGAATAAAATGGAAAGGGAGGGAGTAGCCTGTGAGCCCAAACAAGAGCTCATTTTCCGCTTCCATGATTTTATGGGGTCAGGCAACTTAATGTTGGATCACAAGCTGCTCGTTGGAGGCACAAAGCAAACAGAATGAAACTTTTATTGTCCATAAACTGCAAAGAGTTGGGCTGGGAATAGACAGAGATCTTTCCCAAAATAAAACCAGCGTCCAACTGCTGAGGCTCGAGGTGCTGCCGGATTTCTGCTGCCACAAATAACCTGCCCCTTCCTTCCCTGCCCAGTTCCAGAGCTGCCTGCTGGGAATGCTGTGCTGTGGTTACCACCCCCAGAGGATGGGGAAAACCTCTCCAGATGCCCCCAGCCCCCAGGTCGCAGAAGGGCTGAGGAACAAGGTGACACCATCCCACCCCGTGTGACAGCTGCTACATCCTGCCTGCAGCAGTGCCAGCTCCAGGATCTGCCTGTGCCACCCACAGCAGCACAGAGGGGCTTGGGGTGGAGCTGAAGGAGGTCTCTGAGAGGTTGGAGAGGCCCCCAACAAAAATAAAAACAACAAAAAAAAACCTGACAGTGTCTTCTTGCAGGCAAGGAGCCACACCATCATGGGTGAAACTGAAGATTTTCACTATTTTTCTTTCCCTCCCAGCCCCTCACTTTGGAGGCTTTTAAGAACACAAAATAAAAAATGAGCAGTGATTTTTCCTCAGTGCACACCCCAAGTTGCTGTTTGGCCCTGAGTCAGGTGGAACATGGTCTGTCACCATCCCCAGACAGACCAAGCCCTGTCTGCAATGCCTGCTCCTGTTGTGAAGTTCAGGGAGATGCTGTAAATCTGGCATAAATCCAGCAGGAATGTTTAAGAGCCAACTGTGTTAATAAACACTAATAAACACTGAGTAGTTCATCTGTTTTATTGGCTGATAGAGGGTTTGACAGAAAACACATCCCCTCCTGCCACCAGAGCTGGCACATCCCCACAAACATCACTACAGAAAGCCAGAAAAAAAACAGACACAAAGTTAATTCTTTTTTTTTTTAGCTTTAAGGCAATAAGGAAAGGTCTGAACCCACTGATTTCTCAGCAAGGCTGAAAACATAAGTGGTAACAGGCCCCAAGGCACAGCAGAGGCAGCACTGCCCACCAGCAGCAAACAAAAGATGCCAAAGCCTGTAAGGATAAAATAAAAGAGAAAAAACCTCCACACCTCATCTTACATCTCAATTCACAGTTTATCTACCCCAGCTACAATCACACTTCTGTTTTTGGAGGCAGATTCTGTCATTCAGGAGCCCAGGAAAGGCTTCTAAAGGCAATATTGAAATCAGCAAGTGTCTGAAACTGGGTTTCACCCAATTCCTCTATCTCTAAAAAAGCCTGCCTGCCTTCAGAGTTGTCTTACAGATTTTTGATCAAGAACCCTTGAATTGCTTTCAAAATGAGGTTATCCACAGCCAGGCACTCCAGAAACTTGCACTGCCATGGAGGATGATGAGAATTAGGAGACTGGTTTTTTTTTTTCACCATCTGAGATTCTCTGCTTCAAACCAAAAATAAAACAAAAATCCCCAAACCAGCCCAGAAGAAAGGAATGAAACATGTTGGAGCAACCTGGTCTAGTGGAAGGTAGCAGAGGGGTGGAACTAAATCATATTTATGGTATTTATGGTATATTCCATGAGCTGGTGTGGGGGGACAGGACACCCATCCCCATCCCTGCTTCCCTCTCTCCTGCTGTGCAGAACAGCTCACATGGCTCAGAAAGGAATTAGAACAGCTCAGTATCACTGTTTTAATTTAATTATTTGGGCTTTCATTCTCTGGGAAGCTGAAAAGCAGCATTAGCTGGGCCCCTCTGATCGCCTCTTCTGTCTTGCACTGGTCCTTGTTTAATTGTTCCTGTTAATTACAGCTTTTGTGCCCATGCTTTATGTTATCAGGATGATTTATGTCCTTGCTAAACTTAAATCTGGGGAAGTACAAGCAGCTGAGAAACTGAAATCTCTGTTGTGTTTTGGCCCCGATAAGGAGATCAGACAGGCCATGGGGCTGGCTTGAAAGGCCTTCCACCAACATAAATAAAAATTCTCCACATTAAGATTAAAAAAAGATAGGGAAACAGTTCACAGTCTGCTCACCATTTGGTCCCACAGATAAAATAGAACAAGAAATGCAGGAAGCAGAGATTTCACATGTTGCAGCCCAATATGATTGATAATTCTGTGCATGTGAAAATCCTCATGCGCTGTTCCACCACACTGCTGCAGCCCCACAGGCTTTAGCTACTTTTTATTTAATTGAACAAGCCTGAAACACAACAAAAACACTGCCCAGAGTGAGAGGGAATGACCCTCAGTTCTGAGTCACAAGCCACCAAGGCCAGGATCACACAATAAAAACTTGCAATTTAACTTTTGCACTCTCCGTCCCTGCAGGTAACACAGCCCCAGGGCCACGGGGAGCAGGATCTTGCTCCAGCAGCTCCTGTCAGGAATAAAAAATCCTTCTGCCTGGAGCACAAAGTCCCACACAGAGAATCCAGGTTGGTACAAGCCTGGGTTAGAAAATATTAAACCTTTTTTTGGCCAGGATTGTGTCACAGCCCGGGGCGAGGCCTGTTCTAGGCCTGGCTCTTACCCTGAGGTGCTTCTGGCACTGCCACCACAGGACAAACACATGAAAGATTTTTATTTTCTCTTGATCCTTCCTCAGAAAGCTCCCCCACCTCTGCAGCATCTCTATCAGTACCTGGTTGTATCATGGTTTGATGAGGGGAAGCAGCATTAAAAACAAGTGAAAAACCAAAAAAAAAAACCAACCAAATGAAGCTCCAAGCCAGAAAAGGAACCACACAGCAGCACAACAACCTTGGGAACTTTTATTCATGTTGTTAAACCAAATTAAGATGCAAAACTTGACACTCCAGATGTGCAAAACCAGCTCAAACCCCTGTGTCTGTCAGGACAACTTTCACTCCTGCACCTTGAACTGTATTTATCACAAAAAAATCTTAAACATGAAATTGCTGTGCTCATCAAAATTCTAATCCAAACCAAATTATATCCAAGGTTTTTTGGTTTTTTTTGGATGAGGCCTACCAAAAATGTGGTTGAATTAAATATCAGGTATCTTCATAACAACCACATTTTTTTCACATTGTTGTCTGATGCTGGCAGGGAACATATTGCTGCACTTGCAATCTCTGGAGAACACTGCCTTCTCCTCATTAGCTTTTTGCACAGCAATTAATCCCTTTAATCAGTCAAATCAGTTCAACACTAGATCACAAAAGCACTAAGTAAAGAGAAAACAAGAAATTACCTTGTTAAATTTAATGAGCAAGGAAAAACAGACACTACATGGGCTGTAACACTCCAGCATGGAAACATCTCAGTGCCTGAGCAGCACCAGCAGCCCACAGAAATTACAATCATTTTGTCTTTAATGTGAAAACTGCATAATGCAACAGAGCAAGAAATTCCTTAGCTTATGAAAATGTACACGTGCAGAACAAAAACCAGTTTCATAAGAATGTGACAGTTAAAAAAAAAAAACAGTTCACTTCTACAACACTGCCACTGCCTGTGCATGCAACAACAGCATCAAACCAGTACAAACCATATCAGAACACACAGCATTATATTTTCTTCTGTGCTTGCTGCTGCTGTTAAAGGAAGTCTAAGCTTTACATGTGTTAATGTGGCCAAAAAGGGCTGTAATTCACTGTGCAAGCAGCAGCAAGCAGGTGATGTGTACAACTTATTCACTCTGTGTTTTAATCATGGAGAGAGCTCTCATCCAAAACAATTATCCTGCAGGGGACAAAAAACAAGGAGGAAAAAAAGGGTTATGCAGTTGTTTTTTCTTATATAAACGACAAGATGAAGGCAATGGGATTTCATAGTGCCTCTCTGTCATGGAAAGCAGGAATGCAGCTCATGCCACACATAAATTTCTACAACAATTCCAGTTTAACTCACAGAGAGTCTCACCTGAAGGGTGGAGCTCGAGTCAGCTGCTGCTGAGGGTGGGATTTCTGATCCTTGGGGGGCTCCTCTGAAAAAACAGGGGAATTCAGCTCAGAACATGAAAGCCACACAACACCCCAGACACAGCAAGTGAATCAAGTGCTACAGGTTTCTCTGCTTGATTCATTCAACCACATTGAAAATTAGAACCCAGTCCCAGCTCTGCTGCTGCATCACCCAGGACCCTCGTGGAGATCAGAAACCAACCCTGATTTCAATCCCTGAAGCCCAGTCCCAGCTGAGCTGTGGAGCTCTGACAGAAACCAGGGACACAGCTGCTAATGCTGTGCAATAACAAGCTCAGTGATGTCACCCCCAGGCTTCTACACTTAAAAACCACCACCAATATTTCCAAAAGTAACCAGAGATTTGGGACATTTCAAACTTTGGGTGCATCCAGCAGCTCTACAGATAAAGAGCACCTGCTGAAGTCTCTGCACAGCTTCCTGGTGCTCTGCCTCCAGCCCAGGCTCCATTCTCCTCTGTTCCATTCTTTCTTCCAGCATCTTCTGGATCCTGCAGGCTGTCAGCCCTTGAATGACAGAGTTTTGTGCATTATCCTCATTTTTTCTTTTTTCTAACAGGATGGAACAGAGAATTCTGATGCCAAATACAAAAAAAAAGTCTCAAGCTCCTCAGTGAGACAGAAGTTAGGGACGAATTATGAGCACTCACTGTGGAGTTGTTCAGAGTTACTGGGGCCCGATCTTTAGTTCCAATAAGAAAAAAGTTAGTTGGGATATGAATATTTTCCTTAAAATGATGTTTAAATTCTGCCACGTTCTTCAAATTTTCTAATATACTGCCATGAAAGCACAACCATTTTCACAAATTCTTCTTTATAAAGAGCTTTCACAACTCTGTTTTCTTCATGCACATTGTCTCAAAAAATATCCCCATTCTGTCAAATTATCTCTGATTTCTGTGAAGACCAAGCACTGCCTTCCAAGCCTGCTGAAGTATTTGCTTTCCACCTAAAGGAAGTTGTATTAACAAAACATTCTTTTCCCTCTCAGTTAAGCAGGAGAGTTCACATTGATGTCTCCAGGCAAGTTCCCTGACACTCCACTCCCTAAGGAGTCACAGCCCATTTTCTGAAAAGTCCCACACAGATCTGTACACACCACACAAAATAAACCCTTGAACACAAATATAAATGATCAGCTCACCCAAGAGTGTGTCCCCGAGGTTGTTCTTGGATCTCCTCATCTCCAGGAACTGCATGGAGCATTCTTTCCAAAATATCATCAAGACTAGAGTGAGCCCTGTTAAATACAAGATTTCTCAGTGATGCTGACAAGGTTCATGCTGCAAATTTCCAAATAAAAGAGTCAAAAGGGTATATAAAGTTTCCTCTAAGCATTGAATCTTGTTAAAATCCTAAGTCTTTGCAACTCAAAACCAAACATGCCTTCCCATCCTTTTTCATACCTTTCTGTATCCTCTGCTAGATTAAATGACTCCTTAGTCCATAAACTCTGATTTGCCTTCTCATTTCTCTCAGATTCTTTTTCTGACTCTCTGTTTTCCATTTTAACTTGATCAGGAGCTATTCATACAAACAGCAAGATTTTAGTATCAAAGGGAGATAACAAAGACATTAAAATGTTGTTTTCTTTGCTGCACTTGGGAAATTTCCTGTTGCCCACTTCTCAATCACTCTTTCCTCAGTGGCCTGATTTTCTACCAGATGAACAAAATCCCACAAAATCCCATTATCTGCAGTCAAAGGTGGCCAGCAGCAAGGCCCAGATAAATATTTCACTCCAATACATATCCAGATTCACAGGACTCAACATTTTGTTTCCCACTGAAATGAAAAATGCATGTGGAAATGAATCTTTAATCTTTTCCCTTCCAGTCCCAGATATGGGAGAGAATTCCAAGGGAAACCTGAGGATGTCAGCTTGGTTTGCCTATTGATCAAAATCCAGTGATTTCCCCTCAAAGACTTATCAGCAAGTTCTGTTCCCCACGGAAATCAGGGTTAGGGTTGGGCTTAGGGTTGAGTGAAAGACTCCAGGAACACTGGGACTGGGAAGGGCATCCCATGGTGAATTTTCTGATCTGGAAATTCATGGTGATGGAGTTAAACTTAGGTTTAGGCTGATGGGGACTATTTCAGCCCCTTCTGCTGGGCTGTGATAAGCAGGAAGCACGAGGCTGCCACAAGAAATGGGAGTCTGAAATAGCTGAGCTTTATGCAAATACAAGAAAACCACAGTGACTGAGCAGCCAGCAATAGCCTGCTGCAGTCCTCTCCCCCTAAAAACAAGAAGCTCCAATGAACTTCCATCCCTCAGGAAAAGATTTAACAAAGCTGTAGGATAACCAAACATGTGCCAGCATCGTTCTCAAGTGACTGTGCCATTTAGCTTTTTACAGACTTAACTCATGTTCTGCCTTTTTTTGTTTTTGCCTTTTTTTGTCTGCTGGGTTGTTTTTTGGCTTTTTTTACTGCTGCTCAATTTGTGACTCACAGGAGGAAAGAAAAAGCACAGCCTATAAACATTTAGATTTTCTGCTCCTCTGACATGACTTGTTGTACATCTAAAAATGATTCCCACTTAGCACCATTTGCATCTGCAGCAGCACAAAGATTCACCACTCTGCTGTCTTTGTAACAGAGCAGGAAATACAATATTCATTACCCCAGTGGAAGCTATTTTGTTACTCTATGAAGTCAGAGGCATTATTTCATCCTGGAGAATTAGAAACATTAACAGGTAGGGTGCACTGGCCACTTTCTGAACTGAATCACCCTCCCAGAATGCAAACTTCAATGGATTTGACATCACCTGCCCACCACCTCTCCTCCTGTGGGTGTTGTCATCTGTGTTTGAACACAACACAAGCTACAGTGGCACAATAAAAGCAGAAAAATTAATTCTCATGGTTAGACCTGCAAACCTCCCACAGCAGCTCCCCATGGACTTCGCAGGGAGCACACACAGGGAAAGGCAGCACACACAGGTGGAGGCACCAAGCTAAAAACTGCACTTTATTGTCACAGCTGAACACACAGTGACGTGTTCAGAGAGGATTCAGAGGCATTTTGCAGCAAGGCAAAAGGAATTTTCTATTTTTAATCTCTACATTGGGACTGTCAGCAACGAACCATTCACTCGCACTCCAGAGTCTGGCAAGCCCGTCCCTTCCAAGCCTGCAGTGATGGAATCTTGCTGCTTTAAGTGTTCTGTTAAAAACAGCATTATTTCCACATTGATCTAGGTTGACTACACGCCAAAGTACCATATAACTTTACCCATCCAACCCCAGAGGAAAACCAGGAGATGATTTATAATTATTTTCTATATTAACCCACAAACTGTCCCTGATTGTCATTAAATGCATCACTGATGATGCCAAACTCCACAGGTTCTTGTTTTGGTGAATGAGGAAATAAGGTCAGCATGGACATTTTAATCATCCCAAAGTCTGGTGTTAATTTAGGAAGAGCTTAATGATGGATAAGCAAAGCAAACTCTTCTCCAACACCCTCCCAGTGAAAACCACACAGAGTTTTTACACTTTCTGACTGGAGATGTATGTGAACACAAAAAGAAATGTAAATCACAGAGCTCTGCACAGACACCTGGGGGGTGCAGCTGCCTCCTCTAATGAGGAACACAAATTGCTCCAGGACACCTTTGAAAAATTCAGTGTACACCAAATTCCTCTCTGTCTTAAATTCCACCTGCACTCAGGGTGCTGTCAGCAGCAGCAAAGAACTACTCAGAGAAATGCAGATGCTCCAAGAACTGCCAGTTGTTTAAGCTGCTGATGCCCAGCTTCCAAATCATTGACTGCAACTAATTTGGAAGCTCTCGTGCATTTTTACCAGTGAATGATTTGGGAGAAATCCTGAATGGTTTGGGAGAAATCCTGACTGGGCACAGCTGGAAAGCCTCCCACCCTTTGGGGTGAAGTGCCTCTTACCAATTTCATCCAGCAGCTCTTGGGCTGGTGGAGGCAGCTCATCAATGGAGAAGGGCTCTGCGAGTGCTGAGACAGAGGAAAAAAAAATTCTAGTTAATTAGCGGTGATTAATCCTTAACAACTGTGACATAGGCTTACACTCTGATAGCATCTTGCTTACATATTTTGTTTAACACCCTGCACCAGCCTGGCTCATTCACATTTTATCAAATTTCCCCTAAATAATTCCATTATGGAAAAATCATTTCAAGCCAGGCTTGCACATTCAGCTCCCAATGCTGTATCAGAAATTTGAGGCCTGTAATATTTACACTTCAAACAGAGGTTGATTTAGAGGTCAGAGTTCTTAGTCTGCAGGTGCAAACACAAAATCCATAACCTAATTAGCACCAGCAGTACATGGCTGAGTGCAAAGCTGTTTATGCCTCCAAAAAGAGAAATCCAGGAGCAAAAGAAGAAGGGGGAGAAAAAGAAAAATAATTAATAGACTGCTGTATTTCCTTTCAAATGTGTTTCTCTGTTTATTCAACAATTTATTTTAGCTGGGGCTGGGATAAAATACTCACTAGGTGCCTGCCTGGTGTTTCTCAGGGATGAAGCAACTGGTGGCAACTCAACCTGTGTGAGATTAAACAGAAAGAAACACAAGAAGGTAAATTGAAAAACTGCTGATCTTCAATCCTCCCCTTTAACATACTAAATCCAAAAGGAGGTAGAACCTTCAATTAAAGCCTGAGCTGACCATTACATTTTAAACTAAGCTTTTCAATCAGTTCAGAATATGGAAACAGATATTAATACTGACATGTCAGAAATTTTGCTTAGGCTGCTGTGCACTCTTATTTTAGCTGTGAGCTACCATCAGCTACATAATCCTTATTTCAACACTCTGAATGGACAATTGGATGGGAATTTTCTGACTGGACAGTTCCAACATTTCTTCAGTTCCCATTCTCTGCTTGGAATCTTTCATTACTAAAGCCAGGCACACCTGTTCATCAGAAGATCCCCCCAAAATTAAGAATTTGTAACCAGAGGCAAATCTCCACTGCCCTCAAAATGGAAATATGTATTTAATTCCAGAATAAGGTTTTGGATGAGAAGTGACAGCATCAGCAGAGCCACTCAGGGCAACTCTGAAAATGGATTTAATGAATTGCCAGTGTTCTGGCCCAGGAGCAGCACAACACAGACCTGCCTGTGTCAGGTCAGCTGCACAATGAGCACTCCCTGCTGCCCTGCCTGAGCAAACCCTGATCCCAGCCTTCAAGGACAACCCCAGCAGAGGAAATAACAAGAAAGGTGAAAAGGCAACTATTTTATACAAAACTATCTGCAAAGACAATTTGAGATAATGCTGGGGAATGCCTTCAGTGCCAAAAAGATCCCTGGAAATCGCTGCAGTGCCCTTGGAAACTCTGCACTCCAAAGGGAGGGGTTTTGCCAGAACAAAGCTGATGAGATTGGGCACATTTTATGTGCAGAAAAAGGACAAACCCCCATCAAAGGGCTCATTCAGCCCAAGCTTTTCACAGGTTTTTGTCACTCTGGTTCCAAGATTCCAAAGGCTGGGAAATGGAAATTCCTTACAGTCAGAGAGAGGATGGAGGGCAAGGAAGGCCAACATTTACAGCAAGGGGAACCCAAATCTTTGTATAATCAGTGGCAACACTGCCCTGAAATCAATCAGGACTTTCCCCACTTTATCAACAGAGCCAGAATTCCAAAATACTCTCTAATACCAAGCATTTCTCTGCTTGCATTTATTTTTAGGAAAAGTATTGGCAAAAATATTTTTAAGGAACATAAGAAAATATTCAAAGAAAGCCCTGGTGTAAGTTATTTTTTGACTTACAGGCTCTTTCAGTCCAAATGGGCAAACTCTTGGAGCTACCACTGGAATTTCCATGCTCCTGTCCCCTTCACAGGCTGTGATGAAAGTTTTGAACATTGTGGAGGAGGTCTCTTGAGAGCCACAAAAGGAAGAATCTGAAGAAAATTCACGGCAGTGTTTGTACTTCTCAAAGGCTAAAGGAAATATTTCCCCTAGAATTAAAAAAAAAAAAACCAGGGGAAAAATAAAAAGACAGTCAAGCTGGAGAATTATTTTTGGAATTTTTGTATGTTTATCACATTTCAGCAGAAGTAGAAAAAGGTTTAAGGGGAACAGGCACCTGCATAAGCAACTCTTGAGAAACTGTTACCCATAAAAGACCCAACTGATAACCCAAGAGTTCCACCCCAGACAAAACTTTGCCAACTGAGAAATTCCAGCACCTGTGTTACACCAAATTAATGAAGCACAAAGCAAATGTTAATTCCTTACTCTTAAGCACTCCAGTGCAACAAACATTTATCATATTATTTAACTTGTTATCAACACTCAAACCATACTGAGTGCTTATTAAATTGCCTTTAAAATGCTAAGACCCACAGGTACCAGCTCAAATTTAAATTACTTAATTTCTGATTTATGAAGGCTGCCAATATCTTCCAGAAACCTTTCAGGCAGTGACTTTTTCAGCTGTGTCCCTGTAAATTCTCTTTCATTCTATGTCCTTGCTGGACCATGAGATTTCCAACAGGAACAACAGCATTTCTTGTGGTTACTCACTGCAAGCCTGACATTTCTGCAGTGTCAATGGAGCCTCCATGACTCACCTTGATGATTTTCACATCAAGAAATCCTGGCAGAAAGGTCTGGCTGGCACAGAGAGGAGAAACCATTCCCTGTGAATCCTCTTTTTCCCCCTCCCTGCATTACCTGAGCCCAGGGGAGTGCTGACACTGGTGGGAGCGTGGCTCAGCCGAGGTGTTTTACACTCCACACCCCTCTGGAAGTTCTGCTCACAGGGGATGCTGGACAAATCCTGAATATCTGCCACTGATCTGAATTATTGAGAGATGTTCTGACAGTTAGAATAGCCACTTCCTGCACCTGTGAATCACCAGATCCTGCTATTTTCAGGGTCTTGAAATATTAATTTTGTGCGGTCTTAACTAATTCACTGGAATGGAGGGAGATATTCCCTTTCAAAGTTCCCACAGGAATCGTGCAAGGCCCAAAATCACCATCCTCAGGAATGTTGCAGAGGCAGAAAAAATTAATTATTTGCTTCCCCTTCCTTTCCAGGATTTCTTAAATAATCCTCCTATAAAACCAGCTCAGGAAGCTGCTTCCAGAAGGGGCAGGAACTCCAAACGTGAACCAAAAGGTACAAAAAAATTCTCCAAAGCCAAGGGAAAACATCAAGGGTTAACAAAATTTAATGAGCCATTAATTAATACTAAATGGAGGTCTTGGGAGCATTTAAAAGAATGAGTCTGACAAACTGAGGCTGCTGAAGATCTGCACGGGCACTGAAACACCCTCAAGTGAAAAGAATGAAATCCAAATTGATCAAATTTTGGGGAGATACACCCTGGACTATCACCTCGTCCTCAAAGGCCATGAAAAGAACAGATACCTCCTGTAAATCTGTAATTTTATGCAAATCTCCATTAGCTGTAAAAATAAATTAACTTTGTTAGTTGAGTCACAAACATATTCTGCCAATTTTTTTTTCCCCCTGAAAATCACAGGGCTATTTCTGTAATGAAATTTATTTGGTTCCACACAAGCAATTTGCTCTTTAAAGTGATTTTATTTCCCCTGTGCCATATGGAGAGAAGGAACGAGGAATCCTCAACACTTTAATGGGAAGAAGCAAACCCAGATTAACACCAAGTTAATTACTTCAGAATATGAAAATATTTCTAACTAAGGACAACTCTTTTACACCAATCTCACAACTTTTCACAGGAAAATACTCTCTCAATACTCTGGGGAGTTACTCTCATCTCCCTGTCCTGCACCAACACTAAATTCTGTGGTTAATGACCAATTTGCTGAAATTTTGCTATAAAATGTGGCTCTTACACATCTTTTTCTTGGCATTCTTCCTGTGGCTCCCACAGCGTTGCTTCTCGTGCTGTATCCACACTGAAACGAGGGAGGAAAGGTCACATTCACTCTCAGAAAATGATGGAAACAGAAGGATTTGGTTTCCTTTCTCTCAGGAAGTTTAAGCTCTACCTTCTCTCTGAGACAGACTGCAGCTCACAAATACTTGTTGTTTAAAACCTTAGAACGTAGAGACTGGCAGGAGAAAAATGTCATTTGAAACAGCTTAAGGATTTGTTCAAACTTCTAATGGACATTTGCAACTTCAGAACAAAACTGAAATTAAATAAAAGCAACCAAAATCCAGGAATCCACACGGCTGCATTGTTTCATCACCCTCTGATCTGGCTCAGATTGTGCCAAGCCCACTCAAGGTCAGAGGGGATTACACAGATGCTCAGAGAGCAACATCCCCTCTGCCCTGCTGCCAAAAGTTCCTAAGTGAAGGGAACAACCAAAACCATGCTTTTTTTATCCTAAATCCGAGTGATTTCCACTGCTGGTGCCTCCCTTTGGCTCAGGGAGCTCAGCTCCTGCGTGGGGAGGAGGGAGCCCAGCCCTGACAGTCACAGCTCTGGCCAACTTCTCCCCATGCTGGCAAAATAGGAAATATCCAGGACAAAAAGCCCTCCTGTTTTTCAGAGACAGCCAAATCCCCAAGAGCTCAGAGGCTGCCAAATCTGATGCTACCCCCAGGCAAGAAGCAGTGAACATTCCTGTCAGCCCATGGGATTGGAAAAGGCAGGATCTTCATGGCACTTGAGCTCCACAACCAAAGCACAACAAAATTAAAGCAGATGACTGAAGCCTTGATTTGAATTATCTTTGCTCCGTTTCAGGCTGTGGTTTATCAGTGGGAAAGGAATTTTGATATGTACATGGCTTTTTTTTTTTGCTATTTTAGCTCCCTCATTAAGGCAAAAAAAAAAAAAACCCACCAAACTCTGCAAAAGATAAAACCCCTTGAGACCTGTGAAAAGCCCTTTTTCTATTCTCTTAGCAAGGAGCTGAGTTATGTAGATTATCATTAAAAACCACCACTGGCATCTTATTTGAATATTAGATATGTAAGCAGAATTAATGAAGAGAGCACACTTTAAAAGCTAATTTATGCCTGAAGGAACAATGAAAATGAGTTTCTCTACCTGGCTCCAGGCATTTGGCTCAGCTGATTCACTCCCAGCTTGTTACTGCCACTGCTCTGTGGTGTTGTGCTGCAGAATAGTATTTTTCCTCCTGAATACAAATAACAAATGTTCCCTGTTATTGGCTTTTGCAAGTACAAAAGAAAACAAAACAACTCATTGAACAGGAAATTGTGACTTTATTAAATTTTTTTAATTTTTTTTTTCTGTCTGAGTTCTTGTGACCTTTGTTGTTATCGAGAGACAAATGTGTTTTAAAGATGCATTTTCATAAACATGGCACAGCTGCCAGACAGGCACTGAAGCACGGGGGAATATCACAACATTTACAAATTTGAGTTAAAAGAGACAACAGAGTAAGGAAACAATGATTCTTCTGTTATTCTGCACACGCACTCTGTCAGCTCTCACTGGTTTTAAGCCCAAGATCCTCCCAGCAATGAGAATATTAATGTGTAAATACAACTCTAATTCAGTTGCCAGCACCACAGCAAGTTGCATAAAAGGATTAAACTTAGCCCCAGGGTAAAAATAAAAAGCTTTCAAACAAGTTTTTGTTTTGGCTTTTTAACTGAAACACAGCAAAGTACATAAACACTGCATCTGAAATTATTTCAGGCACTGCAATGCCCAAACCAAAATCCTAAGTGTCCTGAACTCTCCCAAAAATAATGAGGAGTAAGAGATCAATTGAGTATGAAGAATGAAGGTCCAGCCTTGTGACAAGAGAGCTGCTGGCAAAAATATCAATGCAACAACTCCATGTCCCTGACTCAGAAGTGCTTCAAGGAAAAGGACATTTACCTGGAGCCTGAACTCCAGATGCTGCATCTCCAGGTAATTTCTGTAAAAATCCTGCACAAACATCATCTGCTTTGCCCTCAGCATTTGAGGCCTGAAAAGGGGAAAAAAGGAATTAATTCCATTTTTGATAGAGCAGCTGCAAAGGGTAGGACAACCCTCCTGGGATGATGCTCCCAATTATGAGAGTGGAGGGAGAAACTTTTCAGGAGCTCATCATTGCCAGATTGCATTTAACAGTAAAATTGAAAAGTTTTGCATCTTCCAGAAATTAATGAAGATTAATTTGCTTACTCTTACCTAAATCTTTATTTCCAGGTACTATTTCAAAAGAAAAGAATAAATCTTTATTTCCAGGTACTATTTCAAAAGAAAAGAACAATAATGGAAAGAAAATCTCACATATTCCACAGATCTCTTCAAATCAAATGGGAGCACAATTAAACCACATGTTGTCTAACTAATGTCCAAAAAATGTTATTTTTACCTCTGGTTCTGACCTTCCCTCAAGAGCAGGAGGAAGGAAATAATCAGGAGTGAAGAATTCTTCAGTCACATCAGGAGGTGAATTAAGGGAACCATGTAATTCCCTTGAATGTCCCTGTGAAAGACATCACCACCTGTGATGATTCCACTCTCTATCAATAAAAAATACACATTTCAGCCAATAAAATCCACTGAAATCCTATTTAATTTGTTCACTGGCTTTCAACCCACCTCCTGCTCCTTGCATTACCTTGGTGGTTTATAAAACAAAATAACAAAACAAAAGGGGGAAGGAGGAGGGGAATTGTTACTCAGATCAGCTCAGGATGTAACACCAGGCTAAACATTTCCACGGAGAAGCAGCTGCCACTAAATTCCCTGGATTTCTGTACATACTCTAGAGAGATTCTCAGCTTGCTGAGGAAGGACTGAACTCTTAGGAATGGCTATTCCAGACTCTGCTTGCTCATCTGGTGCTGGGGACTGGCAGCTCCTCCCTAGGATGTCAGAATGGAACAAAATTATTAAGCAAAAAAAAAAGAAAAAAAAAGATGTGAAGTGAGTGATCTGAAGCACCACTGGAATATCAATGAGAGCAGACAGAGACACTAATTGTCTGCCAGGAATAATGACATTTAAATGCTCACCTCATTAATTAATCTAAGCAGGGGAACCTTGCCCTGTTCCTTTGTCCAAAACTTTTTCAAAAGCTTCACCCACTGAGCTGCTCCAGAAAAAAGGAGCTGTGAGGTGAGACTGGAAGAAATAAAAGTGTGAAAGCACACTCAAGGGTCTGAACGCTTTGGGTTTTTCTCATGCTGCTAACAATAATCAGTGATGGTGAAGGGCTCCAAGCTCATTCCCTCCACCTATTAACACCTAATACTCATCTCTATGCTCATCAAGAAGTGACTGATTTGCTCTGAGGGCATAAACTCTGGAAGATAAAATGGACAATTCTTGTAAAAAAAAAGAACTAAAAACACCACAGCAGCTGAAATCTGATTGGAAATGGAAGGAGACAAAAAGAGAACAGCATTTTCTTTCTCAGCCTCACCTGTGGAAGCCCTGAGTGCAGGCTCCAGATCACTCTGCCCAGATTCAGTTCTATCCTCATTGCCCAGGTCCCAGGCCTCAGCACCCTCACCTGGCTGCCATCCACACCTCTGCTGCCCCTGACTTTTTGGGGATCTAGCAGGGACATGCTGGGAGGTTTCCTTGACACTTTCTGCTTCACTTTCAGACGTGCAGTCACTGGCAGGGTTTGGACAGCTGAGCCCCAGCTGTCCTGAGGCCACTCTTCTGGCCAACTGCTGGACTTCAGCTACACAAAAAGAACAAAATCACCACTTCACACCACAGAACCTGGACCCTCACAGCATCCCCTGTGTTTCATTGTGCCTGCAGACTTGGAGATGCTAATGTTGGAGCTGGTAGCACCACAGCCTTTGTCATGAAAAGAGCTGAACACTTCCTTCAGTTTTCAATAAAGCTTAAAACCTGCACTAATTGCTTCGGACAAGTCTCTACAGGAACAGGTTTTGTTAGTTTAATTCTCTATTACCCATGCCCATGCTGCCATCCACTGGGCACTGCCATCCCTGCTCTTCCTGAATCCACACATTGTCCAAAACCAGGCTGGAAGTTCCTTCAGCTCCATAAACCAAAGCACCTCAACGTGCCCGGGATTATTTTATGTCTGGAATGTGCAAGACACTGGAATGTGCAATCCACTCACGTGGATTCCATCCAAGAGCAACCTCACAGGGCTTTTCACAGCAATAAAGGCACAGAGACCTTTCCTTGTGTGTTGAGTTTAATGCACTGCTCTGCAGCAAGATTTCTGATATTAATGCTGAGTTAACACTGATTTAACACTGATTTACTCACTCCTCCATCCTGACTGCATCACCCTCCTCTTCTCACTGTTTTTTTTGCTGCACAATTCAGCCCTTGGTTTTGAATGGCACCTGCAATAAATGATTATGAAATGCACAAACTCCTTCAGAGCACGAGCATATTGTGTCAAGTGTTCCCCAGCCAGGAAAAGGCTCCAAGTTGTTTTAACATTAATTAGAGCACGTGTGCTCTCAGCCTTTTAACAACCCAGCAAAACCAGCAGATTGAGCTGCCAGAAGCTTGGAAAGCACAGACAATTATTTAGGTCTATTCTAGATTAAGCAGACAAGCTGTACATTCAACTCTGCATCTCAGAGCTGTTAGCTGCCTTCAGATGCTGCAGCTCCAAAAAACCACACCATGGATGATATGGGGATTGTTTTATTGAGGTGATCACAATTTCAGACCTGGACAACAATGACTCTGCCACCAGAGTTCGCTCCCTGACCTTCACTGACCATGTCAGCACTTGGAATATTTCTGTTCTAACCTTTACCAACCTCTGATCTTCACAGATCATGTCAGCACCTGGAATATTTCTGTTCTAACCTTTACCAACCTCTGATCTTCACAGATCATGTCAGCACCTGGAATATTTCTGTTCTAACCTTTACCAACAGGTCTTTCTGATCCAAATGGATCATGGATTAATTTTAAGACTGCTACAGCTTTTGAAAGAAGTGTCTGTCCTCCTCTTTCCAAGAATCTGCACAAGTTTTGTCAGGTAATTTCAACATGTGCTTTCCATTCATGCTTAAAAACACAAAAAGATGATAATAAAAGTATTCCTGCTGGGAATTGAAGGAGGCTGGCCCAGAGAGGAGAACCATTTATTAATATCTTCCCAGACTGCTCTCCTTAGGCACTGGGACAGTTTTGGAGCACTGACCTCCATCCCAGAGGCATATGAAATCCTTTTTACCACCACTCTAACACAAAGTGCCTTGTCACAGCAGCTCTGCAGCTGACAATGACTCACAGCAGGCTCCTCTCTATACAGATGGCTTCTGCCTTACTGAGAAACATTTAATGCCAGCCTTGATCCTGATGTGCCTCCTTCTGACAGTGTCTCTCTCCAGATAAATCTGTCAGAATTAACCCTTCTATGAATAAGATCAAAACTCACCACTTCTCCTCTTCCCTTCTTGCTGCAGGATGTGAATCAGCTCCTCTCTGACACTGCAAGTTGAACTTTTTTTGGCACCTTGCAGACACGTGTGGGAGGAAATGCTGAAATGAGTCCAACAAGCCATGATTCAGCACACACTGGGCATTCTGCTAATTACTGCCTGAGCTGTCTGGGAGGTAGCCTAAGAGCAGGACAGCACAAACTTTATTCCCTGAGTTCTATTTTAGCTGCTCTGCTCAGAAGAAAGGATGACAACTCCAGGCCTCTGTCTAGAGAAAACTCCACCCTGGATTTATGGCAGGTTTCAGGTGCAGGCAGGCAATCAAAATGTGCAGCTTCCAGGGGGTGAGTGGACCTGAATGACTCAAGATTATCCCCACAGGAGATATGTACTTGAATTTCTCTCTTTCACTTTGGTCCATGTACTTAATAATGAAAGTGATCCAGAAGCCCTTCCCAATAACAGCTTAGGCCTCAACACAAACAAAAATATTTCTCCACTGGCCTTTTCCCTGAGAGTACCATCTCCATTTTAGTGTAGGATTTGGATTTTAACCTCACCCTGAGCCACTGGGTCAGGATTGTCCTGGGAGGATTGGAGAGGAAATGATACAATTGCACCAAGGAGCTGGTTTTAATCCTGTATATAATGCACATGGATACATTTTAAAGGACAGATTCATCTCTCCCCTTGGACACCACCCATCTCTGCATCTCTCTGCCTGCTGAGGAACACAGAAATGATAACCAGGCCCCCTGCTCAACACTTTACCTCCAGTTTAGACTCACTTCATCATCCAGGCCTTTGCCCACGCTGCAGCCCGGATCACAATGGTTGCTTGCAATTTTGCTCCTCCACTTCTCATTTTGAATTGCCTCTCTTTCCTTGGCTGCCTTGGGAACAGCCTGGAAGCTGTCTCTGCCTGGTGCCTGACACCTTACTGGTGGTGGGATGTAGTCCCTGGATGGTGGACCTACAGCCTTGTGTAAAAAAACATCAGCTCCAGAAAAAGCCTTATCACTATTTTGGGAAGTAGCATGAGACCCATCCCAGTGTCTTCCTTGAGAACTTTCCTTAGGAAGAAGATTCATCCTGCTTTCCTGGAGCAGCTTCTTCTGCTCTCTCATGGCACTCATCCTGTCCAGGATTTCCTCTGTCCTGCTCAGGGAATCTCCTGCCTGCTGCAGCATGCTCTGCATGATCTTGACGTCAAGGACGCATTTGCTGATGTGCTGCTCGCTTTGGGAAGCGCTGCTCAGCCTCCTGCCAGCATCTCCTCTCACCTGGGACAGGCCAGAGGCTCCTCTCATCCTTTCCTCTTCTTCCTCCTCCATTTCTTCCTCCTCTTCTTCCTCTTCCCCCTCCTCAGTGAACCCTATGCTGGATGCTGAGGATTCCCCTTCCTCCTCACTCTCCCACTGGCTCTGATCTTCCTTTTGCTGCCTTTCTGCACCCTTTAGAGCTTGGCCTACTCCAGGTCCTCCTTCCAGAAAGTCTTGGGGACCTTCTGGATAACTGGCTAGGATTTCATTCATTTCAAAGCTGCACAGGCTCACATCCACATCACTCTCACTGGAGTGAGAAGCTCCTGTCTGGATTTCAGAGGAGACATTTGGACTTCTGTCCTGTGCAGCTGGCTGTGCACTGGCTGCTGCCTCCTGCACCACCACAGCACTGCTCTCCTTGGGGAAAAGAGAGTCTTTGGGGGCAGAAAAGCCACCTGAAAAATTCAATTTGAAACATCAAATCATTTCTCCAGAAATCCCACAGTCATGCTGCTTTTTGCACATTGAGGGGTTCATTTGGGAAATTTGGAACATCCACAAGCAGCATTTGACACCTCTGCTGAAAACTGTGCCTGAACAAAATGGATTTTTTAGAGTTTTGAGTCTACACTAACAATTAAGTGGTAGCTAAAATCCAAAGCCAACTGCTTCCTATTTTCAACCCACATCACAAAATCTGATTTTAATGATTTTTGGACTGTTGTGGGCTGGGGAGCACATGAAGGGCACAGAGACATCCTGCTCCAAGAAACTCACCAGCCTTGCTTATCTCTTTTTCCTGGAACTCCACTGTTCTCTTCTGGAAGCTAAAAGCTGATGCCCAGCAGATGTTGACATCTGCAAGAACAGCAGATCTCTGTGCTTTGGGTGTTCCACCAGCGTGGCCACTTTCAGACTTAACCAAGTCCTGTAAAACAAAGCAAACCAAAATGGAATAAAATACAATTGTATTTGACAATTCTGTGTCTCTGCCTGCCCTTCTGAGGGGGTTCAGCTGCATGTGTTGGATAACTTTAAGATTAGAATGCTGGAAATCACCTTTAAGTCATTTTTCAGGATATATTGAATATCCTGAAGATTCATGGAGCGGTTCTTCTGTTTGGGTTCCAGCCCTGACTTGACAACATCGTAATAGATCAGGGGGAGCCTGACATCTGCTTCCAGCTGCTCCCCTGAAAGGATGAGCTGCTCAATAGCTGAGTCTTCCACATCTTTCCAGGGAGGGCTCTCTGCAAGACACAAGTACAGACTTCATGGCACCAGCTGTATGTTAATGAAAATGTGAAAAAAAAAACCCAACAAAAACCTTAAAAAAAATCACATTATTCCCTGTCCATTCCCTAATTCACAACTGAAAACAAGCACTGGCATCTCCTCCCTGTCTTATTCTAACACTGAATGCTTTCAAGGGAGCTGACAGAAGTATCTAGAGGAGAGTGACACTGCAAACAACCCTGCTCTGGATTTTTCATTTGGATTAATTTTTAGAGTAATTGTTTATCCCATTTCACTGTCAGAATAGTCAAAGTGAAGAACAGAACAGACATTATCTTTAATAACAGCAACAATACATTATAATAATAATAGAGTAACAATAACTTATCTCCAAGTTAACACAGAGATCAAAAACATAAAAGCTGCACAAGCTTGTTTTGAACACTGCAAAGACTTAATTGAATGTTTTGCTGTGCTGCTAGGAAGAAAAATAATCAGCAAAACACCACCATTAATTTCATCCTTTAGCCACGCAATTTTAAGTTTTCTGATCACATTTTACAGAGTTCCCAAGAATCTCTGTTATTATCATTAATATTTGGGTTTTTTTGCCTGGTTCATTTTTTTAAGTTAAACCACCCCAGCCCAAAGCTGTGCATTCACCTGTCAAGGCCTCCTGCAGCACTGCACAGAAGCTGTAAACATCTGATTTGACTGTCCCAGGTTTCTCCAGGATTATTTCAGGGGAACACCAGCGGAACAGCTGGACTGGGACAGGAATTCGGGTCAGATCACTGTGCTCTCCACTGTCCTTGCTGCCAAAAGGGAAAAAACTGTAAATTAGGACATAAAACACATTCAGCTGCAAGGTTTATATTTAGGAATTAAACACCTGAGTGTGCTGCAGCTTTCAGTTTAATACATTAAAGGTTCAGGGCATGTCTGCAAATAGAAATGTGCAATAAATGCCTTTTGGCAAAGATTTTCTGGGCAAAGCAACACCTCCTTTAATGACTTTACAATGAGAAGAACTAAAACCAGGCTGAACTTTTCCCATCAGCAGCTTTACAAACAACCCTTTAGCTCTGACCATTGGATAAAACACAGGAAGCCTGTCAAAAAAATTTTATTCTACAATGCATCTAGGGAATCATTTCAGTAATAATTTACTGAGATGAAAAGAAATGCTCTTTGCCTCACTGCTGGCACTTAATTGCCAACAGACTAACGAGGTTTTGGATGTTCAACCCCTCATTTCACAGCAACCCTGAGCAAGTTTCTCACCTCTCTATCATGTACTCCAGGTTGCAGAGCTTGGCCTCCCCAGAGGACACAATTTGGATGGCATAGGAGGAGAGGGAGCGGTGGATAAATCCCCGGGAGTGCAGGAAACGCAGAGCGTCGATGATCTGGAGCAAAATGTGCAAAATGGTCTCTGTCTGCAGCACTGGGAATTCTGCACGCTGGGAAAAAAACCCCAAAAGCACCAAATTTGCATGGCAGGTCCTTAAACTTGATGTGAGAGACAGTTATTCTTATTTGTCTTATTGTTTTTGTTATTGTTTTGCTTATTGTTTGCTGCAGAAGGCAGCAAACGTGAAATTTATTGGAGGAAATTATTTTTTTGTTGCTGTTGTTCTCAATACCAAACCAAATAACAGCACCTTGAAAAGAACAGAAAAAAATCAAATGACAGCAACAAAACACAGATAAATTGATTTTTTTTAAAAAAAAAAGAAAAAGAAACTCAGATACAGACTGAGGATTTTGTCTTCTTGAGGAAAGATGTCAGAGGTAGTCACGAAACTTGTGATGAATTACTGTTTAAGATTCAAGCACTGCAGTTACCCTTTCATGGAGGATGCTGTAGAGAGAGCCAAAGTGAACCCTCTCATAGACCAAACGAGTTTTCTCCAGGTCTCTGGACAGACAAACAGACATCAACTGCAGCAAGTGAGGGTGGCGGAGTTTGCTGCAAAGAGGGAGGAAGAAGCAAATTTGCAAGGTAAATCTGAGGTAAAAAGAAGGAAAGTCCCAGCCTGCTCAGTGTTTTCATCAATATGACACAAATGTTGGGTTTCCTCTGGAAGGTATTTCAGTGTAGATGTACTTTTCACTGAAATACTCAATTTTAAAAGATCAGGAGTGGGAAAAAAACTGTATTTCTTATCTGGGGAAGAAGAGCAACACCAGCCTAACACTCCCGAGGTAAATCCCATTCCTCCCATCCCTGGAGACCCCAAAGCCCAGCTCCTGTCCCACCTGCTGTGCTCCTGCTCTGCCAGGAGGAGATCAGCCAGGCACAGCTTCCAGCTGCTCTGCTGGGGCTGGAAGCTCAGCTCCTTCACTGTCACTCTGCTGCTTCCCCACACCAAGCTACAAGAACAAGAGGGATTTGGGCCAGATGCTTCCAGCAGTGTTTTTCCTCTTTTTCCCAGTTATCTGGTTATTTATTCAAAATTTGGTGGTGCTCTGGCACTGCCTCCCACTGGCAGGAATATAAATTTGAGGGTCCTGCTCTTAACAAAACTCATCCTGCTAAAGGTTGGTGGAGCAGGAAAGGCTCATTGCCTAAAATCCCACTCCTTGCAGAAGGAATTCCCTTCACCAAAGGCCATCAGTGAGACAAATCAGAGTTTTGGGGAGATTAAATCACCAATTTGTCAATTCTCTCTAGCTTAACGCACAATAATTAGACAACACCATATTACTGTGATTATTACCAATAATTACAGCAATACCAAAGATTTTAAAGAAATGCTCAGCCTGCCCTTGAAACTCTCATCTCACCACAGGTTCAGGCAAGGGGGTTCCACACCTGGATATCCAGAGGACTAAGACTGACAAGGATTAAATGCTGAACAACACAATCTGTGCAACCCTAAACGTATTTCCCACCACAAAGGGATCAATACTGAAACACTGCCATCAGTGATTAGCCAGAATTGGGTTAATATTGCTTCTGGGTTGTTCTTGGCCTCTCAGACATCAGTCTGACTCAGATATTAATCAATGAACAGCAGAAAACGAGGTGCAAGCAGGAAACAGGGAATAAATATAGAACAGACATAGAAAATCATCCAAACAAAGCAGTGGCACAACAATTTGCTGTGTGATTGTAACCAGACACAAAGAGGGGCTAAAATCTCTTTAATTGCACTTACTTGGTCATGCTCATGTAGGGCCCCACGTGGTAAGAAAATGCAGGCTCATCATCAGCCTGAACCACATCTTTCTCCCCAATAATTGGGAGAGAGGCCAGGTAGCCCAGGTGGCCACTGCCTGCGAGATAGAACTGAAACAGGGCATCAGCAACAGGAAAATCCAACAGCTCCCAAATTCCAGCAAGCTCATTAACAACCTGAGTGTAATCACTGCAATGGCAGCTCCAGCTGAACCATCACCATGAAATCTGAAAAAAATCAGGGTCAAAATCTACATTTCCCAGTGAAGCTGGAGCAGGGGAAGCAGAACCAGTCCTGAGGAACTCCCACAGGTGACATTTCATAGGAATTTCTGCTGTTCCAAACCAAAGGCCTGGATATTTGTGCTCTTCATGGGTTTTTTCCCCATTTTTTCAGCAGAAATAACAATGCACTAAAAGTTAAAAACGGCACAGGTGGGATAATTCCAGGAATTCTGGGAAAAAAATGTCCTAATATCATTAAAAAAATCCCTACCCACAGCATCTTACCTTCCCAAAACCAAAGCTGTAAATGTTCTTGGCCACACTGGGTTGTCCTTTCAGTAACTTACCCAGAGGATAATCAGCATTTCTAAATACCAAAAACAAAAGCAATAAGAGCAACCCATTTACTCCAAGGCTTGGATATAGAGAGAGAGAAAAAAAACCCAGAATTTCTGCCAGAACCCTGCATTTGCCTGGTCCCACACATATAATGTGGATGTTAAAATTCAAAATTATTGTGCAGCTCATTAAAATATTTTTGATTCAGTTTTACAGTATTTGTTTATTTAAAGCAAGATAACCAATAATATATATATATAAATACACTGTATATCCTGTACTGCTTTTTTGTTCACAAATCTGTCTTTTTCCCAACATGCATCTGACACAAAAATTCCTGAAACAGTTGGGAATACCACCAAAAAATATCTGCAGTAACCTTAAAAAGTCAAAAACCAAACTACTTTATGCTACCACTTTAATGCTACCAAAATCCAGTGCTTTTAACGCTGATTTCAACGGTTTAATTAATAAAGCTTCTCTTAATACACAGATATTTACAATTATCAAGTTTCTATTTAGAACTGTCACAACAGAAATCAAATAAATCACAGTGGACTCAAATCTGCTATTGTCAAAAAGATACAAGAACTTGCTAATGTTAAAATAACAGAAAATGGAAGTAAAAATCTCTTGTTACCCTTGGACAAGGCCACCAAACCTCGAGGGGCTGCAGATCAAGGCCTTTGAGGAGCCAACTTTCCTGAGCAGATCAGAGGGCAGGTTCCAAATGGCAGCCTGCATGTGAAGTGTGCACTGCTGCATAAATTCCAGCATCTGGACAGGGGGAGGAGAAGGGAAAAACAAGAAATGAGGGCTTCAGAAGAAGAAAAGAAGATTTAAATTCATAAATCAGAAATAAGTTCATAAATTGGGGGAAAAAACCCAGTTACTTGCAATATCGAAATGGGCATTTTGAGAAATGCATTAACAGAAAAAAACTTGAAGAAAATCAATTGCATGAAAATGGGAGAAAAGCTGACTTCAAACAGGCAACAAAACTTGAAACTTCACCCACAGAGAACTGTAATTTCAGGTTTCTTTTTAAGAGGAGTGTTGTGATAACAGGGAAAAGGTGTTTTAAATCAATATTGCAGTAAAGAATCAGCCTTCCACACAAATACCTGAGCACTGCTTTCCTTCCTGGCTGACAAAGCCCAGCACTGGGGAGTTTTTCCCTGTCTGTCGTGGACTCTGAGATCTCCTCCTTCATCCAGCAACCTGCTGAGGATCTGCTGGTTTCCCGAAAAAGCAGCTGCATGCACTGGGGTGCTCCCATCGTAGCAGCGACTGGGGAACAGCAAAAAACCAAATGTTCAGCAAGAGATAAAGCAGCATTCCTGTTTGTGTGCTCCTAAATAACAGGATAAATCATGGAAAAAAAAAAGGAAATTATTTCTCTATTATTTCTCTATTTCCCTCTGAGAAGCTTTGGCTAAAACAGCAACGCACATCTTAAACAGTTGTTAATTTATACCCAGTGAGGATTGTGTTTCACACTGACTAAACCCATCTGAGGATTAATTTTCTTTAGGAAAAAAAGGAAATAAGAAGTTTGATACTTAACTGGTTGGCATCTGAGCCATATTTCAGCAGCACATCCACTATTTTACCCAGCCCCAGCAGTGCAGCAGTGAAGAGACAAGTTTGGCCCATGGAATTCACAGCATCAACAAAAATTCCTGCAAGGAAAGCAAAGATTCTGAGGTGGTGCTTGTTTTAATAACAGCTGGTGGTTCATCACCACTGAACTGAGTGCTCTGAGCTGCTGCAGATATGAAAATACAGCAGTAAAAATAGAGGGAAAAAAAAAAGAGCAAATGAAATTTTTTGAGACTTTCTGTAAGGATTGAAAGCACTGCTTGTCCACGAGGATTTTAAATAAAGGATGTGTGAGTTAAAAATGGTACTTCTATGTGTTGTGTAAAGAATTAGCAAGGACATAGGTACCGTTTATTAGATGGATGTACAAGTATATATGTAAATGGAAATATATATTTATGTGGAAATATATATGTATATGGACACATATGCACTGTTTAAATTGGATGTATAAGTATATATGTAAATGGAAATATATATGTATGTGGAAATATATGTGTATATGGATATATATATATATGTATATGGTGATATGTAGTGTTTAAATTAGATGGATGTATAAGTATATATGTATATGGAAATATACGTGTGTGTATATAAAGTACAAATGATGGATATACAAGTAGAGATGGATGAGCACGCAGAACACAGGAGGACAGAATTAATAAAGAAGTAAATTATTCTTCAGCAACTGGTCAGAGCACGGCGCTGTTAACGCCAATGTCAAGGGTTCGATCCCTGCATGGGCCATTTACTCAAGAGATGAACTCTGGGAAGTTCTGAGCGTTACTGGGACAACAACGGGTCTGTGCGACAGCTAAAGCTGAATTGCTTTTTAACCACGGATAAAAAAAAAAGGGTCACAAACCACTCAGCCCGTGTTCTCTCCCTCCCGAGCTCCACCAAGGGAAGCCGGGAACGGTCATCAATGGCGAGCGGCCCCTGCCCAAGCAGCACCGCCCGCCCGCTTCGCGCTCAGGAGAGAACACCCCGCTCCTCCTNGCGCCCGCGGGAGCGCGCCCCGAGCCCGCCGGGAGCGCCCGCGTCCCGCGGAACGGCCGCGCGTGGCGGTGCGAGGGACACGCCCCCTTGATTTGCATGTTCTGGCCCCCGCTGGCCAATCAGACGCGCCCGATGCGGCCCCGCCCCACGCACCGAGCCCCTAGCGACCCCGGCCGGGCCCCAGACGCGGCGGCTGCAGCGGCACCCGGCCCCAGCACGCTCGCCCTCGCCCCCGCTTGGCAGCGTCGTCCCGAATTCTGGCTCGTTCTCTTGCTTGCAGAGCTCATTGACTGGGGATTCTCGTTGTTTTATTCTAGTTTGTTGCTTTACTCTGGGTTGGGTGGTTCGCACAAAAAGCCGGTTGCCCGATTATCGAGTTTTATTTACCCATTTTTATGAAGGCATCAGAATTCGTTGCTTACAGATTGCATTGCTTTATTAATTAGTACTCAGCCCCTTATTTACTAGTTGTGTCTCGCGTTTCCCGTGCTGATTAGTCCGCTTGTGCTGTTTTTCCCTCCACTTGGGTGGGGGTTTATTATGAGTAGGTGGTCAGTGGGTCAGTGCTCGCGATGTCCCACGGCTGCAATGACCTTCCCTCAGTCACTGCCCAGTCCTAGAGACCTGTCCAGAGCCCGTTCCTCTGGGGATTGCAAACCTTTTTCTTTAAACAAAATATGAGCGAAGCCTCCGAGGTACATAGCGCAGCTGCTTAATCTTCGCTGCCTGGCTGCAGCCGCTGATTACTTACTAAAAAATGGAAAGTTTGGGTGATCCAGAGGGGCTCGGTGGTTATCAGCAGCACCTGAAGCACGGCGTGGGCTCTGCTCTACCAAAAAGCCTGAGCCCTTCTCAGCAGGAATAAAGCCACACACGCAGCTTTAAGCTGCCTGCTGAGCGATTAACACTGAGATCTATTAATGACACTACAAAAAAAAGGGTCACAAACCACTCAGCCCGTGTTCTCTCCCTCCCGAGCTCCACCAAGGGAAGCCGGGAACGGTCATCAATGGCGAGCGGCCCCTGCCCAAGCAGCACCGCCCGCCCGCTTCGCGCTCAGGAGAGAACACCCCGCTCCTCCTCGTGGCTTGTGACGCCGATCAGGTAAGATCACTCTCCTCNTACATGTTCTGTGTCCGCTGGCCAATCAGATGCGCCCGATGCCGCTCCGCCCCACCCCGCCTTCCCGGACGGGGATGCTGCCGCGCCCGCGCTGCGTCCCGGAAACGCCACGGGACGCGGAATCGGCACCGAGGTGTCCCTTGACACTCGCTGATGGGCACTAGGTCACAAGAACGCTCTGCAACGCTACAGGTTTTGGGAAGAGTCGCTCGAAAGCTGCATGGAGGAAAAGGACCTGGGGATGCCACTCGATAGCAGTAGCTGTATAGGAGTGGGCGGGCAGTGTGCCCAGGTGGCCAAGAAGGCAAATGGAACGTGGCTTCTGTCGGCTATGGTGTGACCAGCAGGACCAGGGCAGTGACCGTCCCCTCTACTCGGCACTGCTGAGGCTGCACCTCGAATCCTCTGTCCAATTTTCTCCCCAGCACATTCGAAAGGACATTGAGGGGCTGGAGTGTGTCCAGAGAATAGAACAGACTTCGGGAAGGGTCACAGATCTGATGAGGAGCTGTTGAGGGAGCAGGCGGGGCTCAGCCTGGAAAAAAGGAGCCTCGTGAGAGACTTTCACCCTCCGTGCAACTGCCTGAAAGGAGGATGTAGGCAGGTGGGGTCTGTCTCTCCTCCACGGAACAAATGACAGGATGAGAGGAAACAGCTCCAGGTTGCATCAGGGGAGGTTTCGTTTGGATATTGAGGAAACTGTGTTCACTGGAAGGGTTTATCCCTCACTGGCACAGCTGGCCAGGACAGTGGCTGAGTCTCAATCCCTGGAGGGATATCTAGGACATGTGACTGTGGTACTTGGGGTCAGGATTCGGGAGGTAGCAAACAGCCAAACCTGAACTAGCAAAGCTAAGCCCCTATTCCACATTTATTCTGTTTTTTAACCACGGATAAA